>CM029117.1:21941779-22026779 GCA_016859345.1 Istiophorus platypterus
TGTCCCCACTGTTCTAGTTAACTTTCTCTGCAGGTAAACAACGTTAAAGTGAATAGCTTGTCCTCTCTAGGAGAAGACATCTCAGTTATCGCCTGCACTTCCATCACTGCATTATTTCTCTGGTAGAGAATAATGTTTGTAACGTGTAATTTTGGTTTAACAACCCTTTAAATGATTGAATAATCTTAAAATTTGCTCAGTACACAATGTTATGTTTTTAATTATGTGATTGAAAAGTCTGGGCAAAGCTTCCAAGAAGTCCTCAATGAAAAAAATAAACATCTATTACTTACTGATTACTATATTTACTATATACTTACTATAATTATAAAAACACAACACGCTTTGGTTTACTCGAATCGTCCCGCTTTTCAAAGATGTTTTGCCTTTCATCCACGGGACTTTATCAGTTCTCCCGACTGATGAGGCCTCACAGACCTGAATGTCAGGCAGAGGCATTTTAACCCCTTCACGTGTTGCTGTCACCTGACGTCACATGTGACTCATGTGAGAGTCGTCAGAGCCGCATGGATCAAGGTGTGAATTGGACGACGAACATGAGACGCTGAGAAGCGGTGCATCTTATCTCTTCCAGGTACAGTGGTATTATCAGCAAAGCGTACTTAAAGTATAAAAAGTAAAAGTACACAATTTGCTAGTTTGGTCCTGTGGTTTCCAACCCAGTCACAGGGTCACAGGGCAAATATGATGGGTCAGAAGATGATTAATGGCGAAGAAGAGAGTTGTTTGTCACAAATGTGAAATATTTTTTTGACTTTTCACAAACGTTTTCTTTTTTAGGGAATTATTGGAGAGTTTTACCTCTTTGCGACTAAAAGTATTATTTAAACGAAACCCTTTGAAAATTTTGGATGCTTACAATAAAAAACAAAACTGCATCTTTTTTGGCCCCTGTCTAACATTGAGAGTTATGTAAAATCTTAAGGAAATTACTCATTTTACTGGTCTTAAATTCTGATTAGTTTCCAGATACATTTCTATGAGGTTTCCTAGAAAAGAACCATAGAATTTGCAGTATATTATAGATAAACAGGTAAATAAAATGGGTAGACAGTGATTATTTGCTAAACTTCTAATTATATCTAAATGCTAAGATAGCCTCGCTCCATCATGAGACTAAAGTCAGAACTGAATCTGTAAAATATAAAATGTGTCATCAAATAAACCTCAAATTCAGCATTTACAAAAACCAAAGTTTGCAATTATAACTGAATGATGAATAAATATTTGCTGGCAATTACACTGAGCAGTTTCTCTCATGGAAATTCATCTCAAAGTCCATCATACACTCACCACAACTAATTGAACTATTTAAATAATAATGCCAAAACTTTTTCTAATTTTCCACTGTATTTTACTGAAATAATTGCATGTTCTTTTTCAGAAAACTTTCAAGAACTTCTTAGAAATAAGGGACCTGTAAAATTAAGTTTTATCAGTTATAATCTGAAAAGTAATTATTTAACTATGTCTAATCTGATATGGCGTAACACGATTTTGAGATTGTTGGATTAGGTTACTATATTAACACACATTAACTCTTACCGATTATGAGCCAAAGGCAACAGATTACATAAGGTTAAAACTAAAATACTGTGTGTACAGTGACAGACTTTTTATTTTTAATTACTTGAATCCACAAATATTTTATCCACCTCTCTGATCTGCATCCATCAGATACGAATATCTTGCATGTGTTGACTGCGGATTTCATTACCAGAACATTTACGTGATTATATTTTGTAACCACAATGTTATGGTCTCACTGATTCATGCTTGGTGCTCTGCTATAAAAAATCCTGTATCTTCTCTTTCACAGCTTTCTGCCTTTATTGCAGTGGTTGGGTGTTACAGTGAGAACTGACACATGAGCGGTTCCGCGGCTCAGCTTTTTGAGCACTGGTTTTGTAAACCAGGGGTTAGGGTTTGATCGTCACTGTGGCCTCAGCCAGTACAGATGATTAACTGTTGATATCACAGTCCCAGATTGGTTCCCATTAGTGGTTCTGTCTATAGTTGTGCCTGGTTTATGCAATTTACTCACTTATTCTAAATAGAAAAACAGAAATAGAAAAAAAAAAGAAAAACGGCCTGATAATTGTATCCATCAACACACAGTATCATCCATGTACATTGTTAAAACATAAGGCCTCTTGCTTTAATTATAATCCCCATCTTTTTGCCTATTACATTAAAATATCCTGCAGGTTTAAGGTGTAATTCATCACCAACACTGGTGGTTTCCAGCCTTATTTGGGATCAGAAGATCACTGCAGTAAATCTTTCCCTTACCAAGTTATTTTTGCTTGCAGCATGACTCCCTGAACAACCAGTGTGTGGGACTTAGTGGCATCTAGCGGTGAGGTTGCAGATTGCAAAAAACTCAATACCCTTCCCCTCACCGCTCCCTCTCCAGGTGTGTAGAAGAACCTACAGGAGCCTTCAGGTAACGTAAAAACCGTGAAAGGCCCTCTCTAGAGTCAGTGCTCGCTTTTGTGTCTGCTCTGGGCTACTGTAGAAATATGTCGAGCTCCGCGGAAGGGGACACGCTCTCTGTGTGCTTAAAATAAGTGAAAGAATCTACCAAACAGTGCACTGACAACATTTCCTCTTGTTTCCTGTGTGAATATGACACTAAAGCTGAAAACCTAAAAAGACTTGTGATGTGGCTCTCTAACACACTTTTGCTGTTTATTTTGTAGAGCGCACTTCACTTTTTTACTGACACTGAGCTCTTGCTCCTTCACTTCGGACGAGAACTCAGATTGAAGTTCATCTTCTCATTCTACATTAGTATCTTGCATTTTTCTTTCTTGTTTTTAACACACACTTACACAATTTGCTCACCTGTTTTGAGAAAATTATATGTACATTCACACCTTTGTAAAAGTGATGTATAATGGGATAAAATTTATATTTTTTCAAAGCTGTTGGTTGGTTAGTCCACTGCTTTGGTCCAGGTAGAAATATCTCAACAACTACTGGATTGATTGCCCTGAAATTTTCTGTTCGAGATTCCCAGAGAATTGGTGATTTTTCTAGTGAATCCTTGATTGTTCCTCTAGTACCACCAATAATTGACATATTTGGCTTTTAATGAAATATTTTAACAACTTTGCGATGGATTTTCATTAAAATATGTACAGACATCCAAGTCCCCTTCAAGATCAACTGTAATGACTACTTAATGACTGAAATGGTTAGTTAGTCTGTTGGTTGTGTTTTTTGTCAAATACTGGACACTTTGACCTTTTCAGGACTTTGAAATCCCTCAAATTAAACAGTCTGAGAAGAAAAACTATTGACTCATGTCCACACTGAGGCCAGAAGGCCAGAGGTTGGGAACTAATCATCCACGAAGAAACTACAGTATGTTATAGTAAACATGTGGCCACCCAACTTTCTTTCTTTGAAAGTCTTTAGTTAAAAGAATTATTCATCTGAAAAGAATTTAGATTTATTTGATGTTAAAAGAAACTCTAAAGAAAGCATGATAAACTGGCCATTTTAATATTCATCTACCGCCACTTCTTGAGCTGTAAAAACTTAATTAAAAGTTTGAAGTGTTAAACCAAAGAGTTTAATGCCAAGTCTTGGCAGTTCACCAGTTTGCAAATAAACACAGGCTGTGTGTCTTTGATACACTTATTAATGTATTTATTTCAGTGAATAAAATATGTCTCTACATAAAACAATGTACATTATTACAATATTATAATTGCACTTTATAAACACAATGAAAAACAAAAATATGACATATATATATATATATATATATATATATATATATATATATATATATATATATATATATATATATATAAACACAAGGAAAAGCATAAAGTTAAAAGTTTGACATCTACATACACATGTCTGAAATGAGGACATTACATTAAGATTTGACAGCTGCCTCGGTACAACATTCAATTTGTACATAACAACTGGTATTTTGGTCAGTCATTAACAGTCATAAGTAAAAGTTAAAAATAAGTTTGAGGTATTTATGGCATCATTACATGAACAATAGGTTCTTTGTCTTTTTGTTCTATTTACAGAGCAGCAATACAGGGAGTCACTGGACCATCGGGGCCATGGCAACAGAGGTATCATCTTTCTGTCACTATGTCCAGAAGAGTTGAATATGGAGCCTGAGAGGGCAGCGAGGGAAGAAATAATTAATTAGTGTGGATGCTCAGTCTTGAATGATTAAACTAGATTAAATGTAAGAAAGAAATATCTCAAAGGAGTAGTTCAACATTTTGGGAACTGCAGATAGTCACTATGTTTCTGAGAGTTTGAAGAATAGATTGAAACCACTCTCGTGTCCGTGCAGTAAATATGAAGCTGCGGCCAACACTCAATTAGCTTAGCTTGGCGAGTCTTATGAGACTGACAGCAGGGGAAAAAGTTATGTTATGTGTCTGACTTTTTTCTACGCTTTGACCAATAACTAACTGGAGATCGATTTCTGCTTCTTACCTCATCTCCGGATGAAGGCGACTGGCAGTTCTCTGTTGGGAACCAGCAGTCCTGAATGGATCACATCAAGCGGCTCGTTATCTGTAGCCACAATCTCATAGTCCCGGACCAGCTGCAAGTTGACATTGATCATGTCATTTCAATTTTTAAAATGCTTATGTGACAAAAACTTTTTTAACGAGTAGTATTCAATGAGTCTCAGTTGACCGAGTCTGTGTACTGGACTCGGCTGAACCTGCCACCTTCTTACCCAGCACATGGCCAGCTGCAGCTGCAGCTCTGCCAGCCGCCGGCCGATGCACATCCTCTTTCCGATGCCGAAGGGAACGTGGGCGAAGGGGTTGATGGTGCTATTCTCCCGAAGCCAGCGCTCGGGTTTGAACTGCTTCCCATCGTCGAAGTACTCCTCATTGGAGCCCAGTGCGTGGGTGTTTATCATTAAAACTGTCTGCAATTGGAGGAAAATTGATGATTAAATCAATATATTCCTTTAAAGGTTTTATGGATATTACTCAAAAATGACAAGTATGGCAGCAGAATTCTGTGTATTTGCTCAAGAGGAAATTAGAGTAAATTAGGAGACTTAAGACCAATGAAGATCTTGTTACTGTAAACCTGATCCTGATCCAGACAATATTAGTTGCTCCTTTCAGACTTTTTACAGTACTTGAGCAGATTTTTTTCTAGCATGCCTGATTCAGACATCAGTAAAACTTAAATTAATACAAGAATGTAATCTGCTCATGTCAGGTGTATGGAAACTAAGAACTAAGCCACTTACTCCTTTGGGAATGGCATAATCTCCCAACACAGTGTCTTTGTCCAGGGTCCTGCTGGTGAATGGAACTGATGGTGATAACCTGTAAGAATTAGAAAAAAAAAAAGCACATGGGAACATGGACTCAGTGAAGTTGTAGTTTAGCATGACACACATGTTTAAGCTGTTTAACAGGAGCTGAACACACTCCTATGTTTTTCACAGTGCAAGATGAGGTGAGATATAATCTCCAGTCTTAGGTCATGTACATTCCCTGGATGATGTGGTTATGGCATAAGCCTTAAATAACATGTTTTACAACTTGTGATTGTGAGAACAAAGGAGAGAGCGGACTATATAGGGGGTAGGAAGCGATTTGAACGTGACCACAGGGTAGATTTAAAGCTGGGACCCCTGGTCATTTCTTGTCATGCCACCATATCTCATGAAGCTTGTTTTTTTTCAGCCGGTCATGTGTGTGACTTTTCCCTCTTAATCTCCATGTAACTGGGTGAAATCATGATGCAGCCGCCGAGTCTGATTCAAAACTGCTGACTGTTTACATCATGTCATCATATGCTGTTCATTTCCAGCATTTATATACATCCAAACAATCTAGTGAAAGAAAAAAAAAAGATTTTTAAAAAAATTGGAGAAAATTGATTAATGTGATTATCCTAACAATGTATGTGCAGTGTAACAAAAAATGCTACACTTCTTCTTTAACTGATGTTCAAACTGGAGGAGACTATTAACAGTTGATGAGGAAAAAATACCCTGAAAACTAAGTTGGAACGACCTTTTATATGGCCCTGAGTAGTGTCTTCAGGTATTCCCTTTGGGCAATGTGTTGCCTGTGAGGTGAAACCCAGGGCAAAAAGAAGATGGCCAAGCATTTGCTGCTGCTTGCTGAGCTTATTGCTGTGAGTGTTGCCATGCCCCCCCCCCATTCCTTTTCCCCCTTTGGAAATTGCACCCTCGCCCACTTTATTAGCAGCCGGGACCTTTTGTTTTATCTTTCCCATGGTGAGCCTGTTGTACTGTACCTCATAGATTCCTTGAGGCAGGCCTTGAGGTAGGGCATACTCTTTATGTGCTCCCCACACGGGTCCTGGTCCGGAGGCACCACCTCTCTGATCTCCTCCAGCAGCTTCCTCTGGGCGCCGGGGTTACGTGACAGGTTGAAAATAGCCCACAGCATACTGTTGGCAGTCTGAGAAACGTAAATAGAGGGAGAGAAGGGAGGGAGAGGGCGAAGGAAGGAGGCAGAGAGAGGAAATGTCACTTAGTGAGGCAGCTACTCTAAGTGCATTCCTCAGTGGGGTCCTGAAAGGAGCTGAGGAATGTTTGAAGTTCCTCAAAGGCTCCTCAGTTACATCCACACCACATTCATTTTCCGCTTCTAAAGCACTGTAACTGCAGCACCTGTTTGTTTTAGAGCCTGAGCAGTTTTTTTCCCCCCCCTTTCCCCACTTGAAGGAAAATAGGCGAAAGGTAAAACATTTAAAAGGTTAACTCGTGCTCATGGCTAAATGGTGGCGTGCTTCAGACATGTGATCATCAGATTCTTTCTTTTAAGGGCATATAGTGTGCATAAACCAAAAAGCTGGAATAGCTTTAAAGTAGTGTTTTTGACGTTTTTTTGGGAGGGAAACACGTTTATTTGTTTTCTTTGCGAAAACTTAGACGAGAGGAACGTTATCGGTCTCAGACGCGGCGTCGGAGCGTCAGGTTTAATGGTACAGCGAGCAGTTGTTAGCTTAGCTTAGCATAGAGAAAGGAAAGTGTGTGGGGGGGACGCTATCCTGGCTTTGTCCAAAGGTGAAGCTCTCTAACCTGACGACTTTGATTCTTGGTTTTTTTGTTTTTTTAATTTTTTTTATAGGGATTAAACCAGTGAGAAATAAGGCGTTAAATTGTGAGCTTTGAAAGTTTTGGTGGGCAGAGTTTGTTCCTAGGGCTACTGGCCCTGGCTCAATACTGAACGAAGGGGAACGGCAAAGGCATCGGCCCTTTCGTCTAACTCTCGTGAGGAAAGGAAAAGTTGCGATTCCTGCGGATGTAACGTGTTTCCCCTCTGGTGTAAAGGATTACTCACCGTCTCCACACCTCCGATCTGCAGCTCTGTGATGGCTGCGTACAGCTCCTTCTTCGAAAGGCAGCTGTGGTGGAGGATGTCGCCGATTAAATCATCGGGAGCTCTGACGGCATTCCTCTTCAGCTTCTTGTCAATGTAGACTTTGGCTGAGGGAACCAAAAAACAGCAAGGATGTAAACATACTGATTTCCTTTAAATGAGGTCACATACTTGGTAAGTGGTCACTTGGACCACATTAGTTCTATTCACATGGAGTAGACCTAATAGCACTTCAAGAACTTGAAGAATTACTTTATCATCTTTTCTTTTTTATGCCTCTACAAAATTTGTGATGGTTATATTTAATGATATCAAAAGCAATTTGGTCTATTTGAAGCTCTGGTTGATTTCCAGGCCGCAAGAGCGGAAATAGTTGGTCTATTAATCAATTAGTTGGCAAGTAAAAATGACCAAAAAAGTGGCTTGGCCAAGTTTGTTAAAATAAGCATTTGCTACTTTTCTCTGTTTAATGACATTGTAAAATGAAAATCTTTGGGTTTTCAGCTGTCAGTATTTCTTTGTTTCTGGGAATTTTTGGGGGACGTGTTGTTTTGGGTACTATTTTCTATTCTATTGTTATAATTTGTATTATTTTATAGATCAACTAATATTACAGTATTTATATATTTGTGGTCTGGATTAAGGTATGTTGGTATTAAAGTACTTCTCTGTTTAGACTTAATGACTCACATCGTATACGTAGTGAAGACTTTGTAGTTTAATAGATGTTATTGAGTGTATTTGTCACTATTTGGCATGAATCCCTGAATTGTGGCCAAAAATTCGTTTTGTGACGTCACCGTGAACCTGACCTTTGACTTTTGGCCACCAAATTCTAATCAATTCACCCTTTGTCCAAGTGGACGTTTGCACAGAACGCGGAGAAATCCCTTCAAGGCGTCCTTGAGGTATCACTTCGACGAGAATGGGGCGGATGGACGGGCTCGCTGAATGTACTGTATATGCGAGCAGCCAGAGGGGGGCGAGGTATGAAAGGCGATCGTGTTCACAATGTGCGAAATGAAATTTCTACTTTTATACGTGTAGGTCTGGTGCTTTGTCCCTGCATGACGTGTTATCCGTATGACCTGAATCACGTGACACCGTAAGGCGCCGGCGATGCGTCGCTATCTCCGGTACCTCCCTCGCTGTTGCACTTGTTTGATCCCACACTGTTTATGGGAGTGATAAGCTTATAAGGACTGAGGGCCCCTTTTAAATCACCTGACACAAAAACCAGCTCAACTGTCTAAGTGACTAACCGATGGTCCGCTGTGACTAAAAACACACAGAACAAACGATAAGGGCTACTTCACTTCACGCTCACGCTCCTTGCGATTTTTTTTCCACCAAGTGTCGGGTTTAGAGTGTGTGTTTATGTTTGTATGTTTGGTGAGAGGTTGTAAGCAGCTACAGGAGAGTCCTGCATCACCCACCCACCCCCCAACCCCACCCCCCTGCCCCTCTCCCCTCTCCCAACCCCCTGCTGGTGCAAATATTTGGCAGATTGCTCCCTCTTAGGTCAAGCGGTTTACTACAACTCCGGCTGACATGAACCCAAAGTGCCAAGTACACAAAACACAGAAGCACCCTGTTCCAGTTCCCCCTGTGCTTTCCTATCTATCCTCTGACTGGAAGTTGGGTCAGACCAGCCCTGTATCAGCAAATGACGAACGATTAACACGCCGATTTCTCATGGTCGGGGCTTTTTTTTGCTTTTTCTTTTTTTTTTTTGCGGTGTAGATGCCAAACTTGTGCCCACATTCGTTACCTGTGCTGAAAATGCGGTCCCATGCAGCGGTGTGGTCCTGCCACGTCTTAGTGTTGAGGCTCTTGTGGAGTTCCACCGGCGTGACCATCATCATGCCGAACGTGCTCATCATCTACGAGGAAACACAAAAAGGGGGGGAAGAAAGGGGGTCAGGCGCTGGACGTAATCGTCTCCGCCCTCACTGAAAATCTCTGATTCAATCTTTTTTTTTTTTCAGGGTCCTCCACTTTCCCTTGCACCCACTGCCCTGTGAGACCTTTGTGACCCTTCACTTATCATCTCTCGGCTGCGGATGATATTGGTTTGCCCCAGTAAATCCCAGTAGGCGCAGCGAGACGCCGGCCGCAGCTCAGCTGACCTCTGCCTAGGGCGAACCCGATGACCTACGCCGTCTCAGTCTGCCTCAGTGTCTCAGTGATCCTCCCCAAGTGTCCTTTCCTACAGTAGCCACAGGCCGCCACTATAAGGGGAACAATAACAAGCCTGACTCACTGTTTTCACAGCTGTGATGAAGTTCATGGCCTCCTCGTTGACTTTCTCTTGCAGCAGGCCGAACCTCTTGTCGTACAGGACGAGACAAATGGCTGAAAAGAGCAAAAAGCGCCCGTCAGAACCTCAGTTAACTGTATGTACAGGTTCAGAAAGACATTTAATCAAGAACAGAATTTGAAGAGAGTGAGTCTCCTATTTCATATTTCTACAAACTAAACTTGTAGCTCTTCTGTGCACAAAATTCTTTTTTTTTTTACTTTAGAAGTCACACAATGATATAGCATACAACAAAACAATTAATAGTAAAGCTGAATTGATTTGTCTTCACTCGTATTAGTTGACAACCAAAAAAAAAAATAAGACATTTAAAATGACACAAAGCTGTGATTTGGTATTTTCATGTTTTTTTTTAGACAAGTTTATAGACCAATAATCGAATCAAGATAATAATCAGCAGATTAATCGGTCATTTAGCCGTATCCTTAATGAATAATCGAACAAGAAAAGAGCCGAACTTACTCTCAAACGACCATTTATTCAGTTCGAAGTACAAGTCCTCAATCTTCCCGTTGTCGTTTATTTTTCCGACTCTGCCAACGAAATCCACCAGCACCTGTTTTTTTCCATACCAGAAGAAAGTGTCAGTCGCTGATCGGGAGCGTCCCCGAAACGAAACGCAAAAATAAAACACCACTTTTACGCACAGGCGTTTACCTCGTTTATTTTGCCGTCGAGCTTCACCACCTCCGTCGGCTTCATGAGTTTCTGCTGAAAAGCGCTCCTCACCCTCTGCCAGTCCTTCCCCTCCCTGCAAGGAAAAAAAAAAAAAGAAAACAAGCAAGAGTTTATATCCACCTCCTCGCTGGGCTTCAATCTAAAAGACTCTGCTTCCAATTCAGCCTGCCCGCTGATGGCTCACGGTCTTTTGGGTTTTGTTTTATAGATATATAATGAAGGAATCGAAAGGCTACTCACAGGATGAGGAGTCCGTACGCCTCGCCCCTCAGGTCTCTGTATGCTGTCCAGGGTTTGATCTCCAGCCTCTGGGGGTAACTTCCCTCCTTCCTATAGAGCGCCTCCAGCAAGCAAGGTGCGCCAATGTGCACCGACTCAAAGGAGCCCAGCTTCATCCGGAAGATTTTGCCGAATTTCTTGTGATAGTCGACCTGAAACGAGGTTTAAATAGTCAGCCGGATGAATTTCCACGAAAAACACCCCAACACAAATTTTTGTTCATTCTTAGAAAACCAACAAACAAACAAAAAAACAACACAAAAGCAATTTTGTTGTGGTAATGACAGACAACTGGAGAACAAGTTTATGATGATACTGTACCAGCGCCTCGTGTTGTCTCGTCAGACCTCCCTTGCGCAGGAGTTCAACCAGACTCCCGACCAGGGGCCAATTAGTGGGTCCCGGGATCGCGTCCAGGCCGTGCGCTCTGGAGGCGGCGTGAGGGCACCGCGCAGCCTCCACAGCATCCTTCTCCTCCAGGACGCACACGGAGGATGTCGGCTTGAAGTGCTGCAGCCCCACAGACTTCTTCTTCAGCAGCTCGACAATCTGGGGCACTTTTTGAATCCTCATCCTCGAATTCGTGCCTTTGGTTTTTTCCCCCCAAAACAACAACAACAACAATAAAAAAGAACAGAATACTGAAGTTAAACTAATGTTTAGCAGCAGCTCTCCTTTATTATCTTGGGGGAGGGGGGTTTCTCGTTTTCTTGGAAGTGTCACACCTTACCGCATTATATATATACCCTAAGAGTGTTTATTCCTGCCGTGCACCGAACCAATCAGGGACCGGTCCTGCATGGTGTGGCCGTCGAGCCCACCATTCATTTATGGATCCACGTTGAGGGGATCGTATGACCCCAGATAGACCGAGGAAGTCCCCCCCCCCCCACCTCCTCCTCCTCCTCCACCCCCCCCCCCTTTATAAATAAACACACACAGTGGAGGTGACGCAGTTCGCTTGAACCGTGTTTCAGAGCGACCCGCCATTGGAAGAACCGAAACTTTGGCAAAGCAAATACTACTGCCACACTTCGGCACCGTGGGCAAATATTTGACAGATTGCAGGTTGCCTGTGTGTGTGTTTGCTTTGCTTGTGTTTTGGAGTGTGTGTTCTTTGTATAGGAGTGATTGGGGGGGGGGGGGTATTGGGTATTTCCAGTGCAATCCTCATATTTGAATGTGTATGATGAGTTGCACGTATATGCCTATTAAAATCCATCTAAAATACACAGTAAGTCAGCTGGAGTGACCCCCCCCCCCCTTTGCTCTCTCTCTCTCTCTCTCTCTCTCTCTCTCACACACGCACACACACACACACACACACACTCACACCACCCCCTCAGAGCTGGCATGACTTAAATAACATGTGCAGGGGCCCCGTGTTGTTACCCTGTAAAAGTGCTCAATCACAGACTCTCAGGTGGCATCAGAACAACCTTGAACTCTGACTGATGTTTACTGCATATTGGGGAGTGATCAAGAGCCTCCCCAGGTGTAACGCACACATCAATCACCTCCCACCCCTCAACCTCCAAAAAAAAGAAAAAAGAAAGAAAGAAAGAAAGAAAAGAAAGAAAGAAAATAACACCACCCACGCACCTATGGACGCAAACAATGTTCATTTTTCTTTCGTCTCCCCGGGATTCAGAGCATGCACGGCATAAGGTTTATTATCACACCATATCAGGCAGCATTGCCAATTTATATTCTAGGTTTGTTTTTTTTCTGAATTCATTTTTTGTATCATGCGCAGTCTGTTGGAAAACTAGATGCAGCTTCGCTCCATTATTAGAGGAATTTGAGGAAAAAACACTTATTTGCTTTCTTGCTTAGCCTTAGATGAGAGGATCAATACTATTATAACGTCCAGCAACCAGTCTGCAAAACAGGGAAACAGCTAGGTTCAAAGATACCAAAATCCGTGTACCGGCACATTTAAAGCTCATCCGTTAATGTTATGTTTTGTATATGTTTTGTATGTTCTTCACAAAAACTGAAGCGTAAAAACAAAAAGTTGCAATTCTACATAAGTGATGTGTTAGACCATTACTTGGCCAATTTTATTTGACTTCTATATCCCAAATATTTTCTAGTCTTAAAGTACAATATCCACTTATAGTGACTGCAGCATTATTAAACTTTTTTATGCTTATGTTAATGCCCTTGCAGCACTTTCTCAAGGTCAGGGAACGATTGCGCGCTGGTTGAATACAGGGAAAAGTTCATTGTGACATCAGGTACAACATGTTTACTAAAACCAGGATCTGTCCCTGACCTTAACCATACTGCTTTTGTTGCCTTAACCAAACCCAACAATTGTACCTTGCTTCAGATATGACCCATGGGAGCGTACCAGCGACCCGGCATACCCGGCCTCTATCGTCATGGCAACAATAGTAAACGTGGTTAAAATTGTGGACCGGCCACGGATTAAAGAAAACAACACTGACTCTTTATGCTATGTCACTTCCTCCTTACTACGGCCTATGACGGGACCGTGGATATGAGTTCTGGTCTCTGGTGTGACAGTTATGTGCTTTGTATGCCTGTCATCCACCTAAACCACCTCCAGCAATGACTCCAATGCCACTGATACATGTGAAGATTAATTAATTTAAACCTCATTATCGTTTTTATCATTTTATTTGGAGGACCTGTTGCATAATGCAGCTCAAAATGTTGAATTAGACACTCACGGCCAGGTAAATGTCCACGATCGATCAATTAATCAATTAGCTGACCGACAGTAAGTTAATCAGCAACTTTTTTGATAATCAAGTAATTGTTTCAGTCATTTTTTAAGCAAAATGGCCAAAGATTCCCTGCCTCAAGTGTCTAAATTGTGAGAGTTCACTGCTTTCTTTTATCATTTACGATGGGGGCTATTTTCAGGAAACAAAAATAATTATCATTTTCAGCCTAACATCAATACAAACATTGTAGCGCTGAAAAAAAAATGTGTGGCACTGAATTAGGCTACTAACAAAACTGAAAAATCAATGGAATCAAGAGTATTTGATATTTTGGAGTAATAGCATTAAAGTGTTATCATTGGTGAACATCAGGTACAGCCATCATTTGAAGACAGAATGCCCACTCCTTCCATGTTGTTCCTGTTATCACCTAAACAGCAGCAGGCTGTTGAGCAAGGCCTCCATCCCAGGACTTCAACCTCGCGGTGTCCTGGTCGGGTCTGGCACATTGTACAAGAGGTAACACTGGCAATGTCACTGACAGCTGGCACCGCTCAGGGTGCAAGTCATAGAGAAAACATGTTTTCCCGTGATGTTGTCTGTAGGCAAATAGTACCACGCAATACCCTCCTCTATGGCCTTGTGTGGAATAAGTGGCTGAGAGTTGAATCATAATAGATGTGTTATGAAAGTGGAGTTTGTGTTTGTTTGATTTCTTCATCGCAGGTGCTCCATCATCATCTGTCACGCTTCTTTTTTTGTGATTCCATATCAAATATCGGCCGAAATCATTAAAGAAACCCAATAACTAAAAATTGAGAGCTATCGTTACATGTGAAAAGAAAGAGAACTAACTCTTTCTACAGATTTTTCTTTTTAGAATAATATTTCCGTTGTCAGATATACCGTCCTCTTTGGCGCCAGTTGGGTGATTTGTTTAAAATAAGGCTGAAGCCTTCTAAATTGACTGAATGCCTCCTAATTCTCAGCCCACTCAACACTCAGCTCCCATCTCATCATCCTCATCACTGAGATATCCCCTCTATTATAGTCCAGCTCAGCTTTCTCTGTTTCTTACGCTCAAATCAGCAAGAGCTTTGTAGTCGGGACATCAGCCGGCAGAGAGATAAGTGATGAACCGAGATAGGGGGCAGCTGACCTTCTCAGTCAGCGATGGAGTCATCAGCACACAGGGCAGGCAAACCTGATGACTCAAACTCACTCACATCCAAAATTGACTGACAGGTCAGCGGGTTCGGTGATCAGGTTTGAAGTGGAGGCTGCTCCATAGGCACATACGAAGGAGAAACACGGTCATGCATGCGCACAAAGATGCACATTCATCTGTGGGAGCACAGGCAGACATTCATGTACACAGCAGAGAGAGGGAGAGAGAGAGAGAGAGAGACCACCATGCTCCTGGAGGCCACAGAGAAGGAGATTAGTGGGGGATCCTTAGTCGAGATGGAAATGCTTTCGTACAGTCACATCAGCCTGAGTGCTCACATAACGGCGCTGACCTAGAATGCGAGGTGCCCCTTTCCCCGAAGCCCACCCTTACACTAAGGATGAAAATATTTACAATGGAGCAGGAGTGAAGTAATGCGTTCCCCACCCTCTGGCAGCCTGTTTTGCCCTGCATCACACCGGCCCAGGCTCTCAGAGAGAAGAGTTGACAGAAGATGTCCCTGAACAGTGCCGACGGTGCAGGCAGAAGACCCCCCCCCTCCCCGTTTAACAACTTTTTTCTGTCGTTCAGCCCTTCGCCTCAGATTCTCAATGCGTCCCGACTTGTCGCGTGACCTTGTTTGAGAGTTATAAATTCTTGACATCAGCCCATTGTTAATCAATGCTAATGTAATGAAACATAGAGATTTACGACACTGACAAACACTGCTTTTATTTATTTGATGTGTCTGACAATAGCCTATAGATTATTGACTCTGGTCGTAAAGTAGGTCATTCTTATTGTTTGAGATGATGGGGAAGGGTGGGAGCTGGAGCTGGAGCTGGAGCTGGAGCTGGAGCTGGAGCTGGAGCTGGAGCTGGAGCTGGAGCTGGAGAGGAAGGAGATCTCCGTGAACTTGCTGACCTCCTCCCATACACTGAGGCTGCTGTTGCCTCATGGCTACATTCAGCACTGCAGAGGGGATGGCCGGCCTCAGTATCTGGGTCAGGATTCCCTGGATGGAGGAGGACCCCCCCCCCCTCGACAGCAACAAGCTGAAGGAACAGAGAGCATCTGGGCAAAAGTGAGGCCATGGGCTTGTTCTTGAAATGACGGTAGAAAACAGCAAAGTCTTGCATGAGGTAAAAATCATGGAAAATAAAGTGTTTGCTCACTACAAGCTGAGAGCAGCTCACAGAGCCCCCCCCCCCAGAAAAATGTCAGTATTTTTTGTGATTTCAGTACTGTGTTGTTCATTTGAAGAGATGAGCCACTCGAGACAGGGGTGACATAGGTGAACTGCTGTCAGTGAGAACAGATCCGGAGATGCAGAGGTCGCTGAGAGAGTACAGATGGCAAAGGTCCGTGAAAACCCACAGTAAAACTCCATAATAAATTAGGGAAGCGTCCATTATTGAAATGATTTTCTTTAAAAAAACAAACATTTTGATAATCCCCGATAAAATGTTATCAACAATGTCATAGAATTTCATTATTACCGTGTCTCGTTGACACAAACGTCCATGAAAAGTGCAATCATCCCGTTCAGAAGCCACCTCTGTCCGTCTTTGACAGAAGATCAGTCACGCCGCTGGCGTGGCCGTATCCTCTGAGTCTTCTTTGACCGTAGCAGTGAAACGTTTTGCGTGTCAATCTGCGCTCTGTATCTCTGTGTGTCCAGTTGTAACCTGAAATTGGAAAAAAGCACTCCAGCAAATGTAAAATGGATCCAGAAGGAAAGCAGCACCCCCCCCCACCCCCATACACATTTTTTTTCTGCTAGAATGTATTGTGCTTTTCCCTTTGATGTGTCATCAGCATTAAAAGTTGTGCTGAATGGGCTGTATATGTTCAGAGGTTAAGAGGGTCACAGACACCCTGAGAGGAGCTCGACCCGTCACTGGCTGATCGCTCCCAGCTGTGATGCGTTTCTGCTGCCGGTTAGAGGGCAGGAGCACCTTGGAAGAACATGGACCCGACCATAGGTAGAAGGCAGCAGTGTGATATAACATGCAGCTGCAGACACTGACTTACTGTATATGCTGCCCTACTTTCTGCATACAAGGAAGCCAATAGGTCAACAGGGATGATTATCTGAAAAACTTTAAAGGCCAGTGAAGGAGTGCAGCAAGTGCAGTAGTATTTGACGAGGTCAATGGTTACCATGAGCCATTCGTTTTTCAGTTGCTAATGTCAACTGAGTGCAATATGACATTTGGCTAAATCCTAACTCGAGATTATTAGATTGCTGTAATGTCATTTTAACATCAGTTTATTTGAATTTGTTATGCTGATTTAGATTTGTTTTAAATAAGTAGAAAGCAAGTGTTCTCCACTTGCAACAATAATACACGTTAGTGATCAAGAATGAATATTACAGTACGATTACCCCGCAACGGTTATGTCATCATCTCTGCCATGGACCCAATCAACTCGTTGATTACATCTTTGGCACAGTCCACTACACTTTGACCCCCTCCACTGACTTGCACCTCAGAGGTAAATTTATCAAACTTACGACCCCCAGATACAGTGTACCCCTATGGCCCCATCAACTCACCGCCCTGCCTCTGTTATCTATTATAAACAGAGGCTCTGGGTGGATGTCATCATGCACCTATGTCCTGTCAGCCTGCCTAATGGTGGGCATTCAAAGGTGGCCATGCGTGTCAAGAGCACAGTGGGCTCCGCACAACAAAACTCGCACCAAGTTTGTCGCCCGTTGGACACCTCAGAATGCCTCATTTGAGCTTCATGGTGGTTGGTGGATAGAGAAACCGTCCTCCAGCGGGACCTGACCACTACCGAGCAGGAGAATTAACCTTTTAACAGCTCCACTGTTTTTTCTGTTGCTGACTTTCCAACTGAACCTGTAAGTGTTATTACTGTGAAAGGGAGTTTAAATCAATTTGCATATTCAATACATTCATTCACTTTACTGTATATTGTTTATTCAGTATATTGGTTCCCAGACCTTATCTCTATCTTGGCCCCTTTTTAAGTTTAAGAAATAGTCTGGGCTGGATGTGATAAAATATCAGAATGCCCAACATGCTCCCACTGACCATGCCAAATCACAAAAGTTACCCTGTTTACCATGTTCACCATCTTAGTTGTGTGTTGGCACGCTCACATTTGGTAATTAGTACAATATCAAAAGTAAAGCTGAGACTCAGAGGAAATCTGTTAGTTTCGTAGGTGTCCAGTAATAAACCAAAGTATTTTAGAAAATTAGATTTTTTTAACCTGACAGTGGTGCTAGGGGACAGGAATGAGTGACCCAATATTCATGTCACTCCTTTTGACAGATGCTGAAGTATTTCGTGCTGGACCACAAACGTCCCGCTACGGTGGCTTTAGGGACTGAAACTGAGTGTTGTCTGGCACACGGCCCACCTGCATCATTCCTGGGATACTGGCTCCATGTGAAACTCAACAGGGCCTTTACCACACACGGGGAGTGACATTCTTGCGGGGCCTGATTTTGACGGACACAATTTGGTCCATAGTCAAAAAATACCGAGGTCCGATACCTAGCCGTACCTGTGCCCATATCTATTCCCCGGCTCAATTGCTCAGCACTGCCCTACTCAGTCGTGTGTAGGTCTTATGTAAGTTTATGGTTGGGCTACTATCGTCACTCCCGGGTCTACTTTCCTGAGGACGAGGTCAGATCCTAGATGCCAAATAGCTCCTCTGTACATACTGTACATATGTGTAAGTTTGTTCCACATGAACTGGCTGACTGAACTGACGATAAAATTTCAGACATGATTCCCCTCCGCCGTCTGCCCAACCTCACAGAGTAGAGATACGTTAACGACACGGGTTATTGCTCTTTACTTAGAGTGTGTGTGTTAAGAGATGAAATGGTTTCAAGGATAAGACCATAACACCTCCCTGCCACGGGACAGTGTTGTTTACTACCAAATGATGGACAGTTCTAAACTCATTTAACATGTGTTACAACGATAACCAGACCACTGCTTTGCCAGGAACAGCCCTTCACGCACGCTTCCAGGAAAAGTTGGACCTTCATTTTTGAATAATATGTTGCGAGATACGGTGAGTAAATAGGGGAGCCTCAAACGGGGGCTTTTTGGGGACAGGCAAAGAGATGTTAACACACCCTGCCCACTCGCTGAAAAACATTCCTGAGCGTACAGTAACAATATCAGGTTTCATTGGGAAAAAAGAATCACATTGCTCAATGACGTAGTAAACAGAAGGAGAGGAACTCGGAAATGGAGATAAAAGCCATAAAAACAAGCAAGTTGAGACAGTGCAATAGCTCAAACTCAACTCCCACTACTATCCAGAGCCTCACAGTGGAAAATTGCATTTTTTTTTGTTTTTGTCTGAGGGAGGTTTTCACATGTGGGCAAAGATGAAGGCACAACAAGTAATTATAACTACTTTTATCCTTGTAGCAATGAGTTGTGCAAGCCAGTGTTTTGATCGCCCTTCATGCAGATTTACTGTACTAATGAGCGCAATGGCCAGAGGGGATGAGAGGGAGAGAGAGAGAGGGAGAGAGAGAGAGAAACAACAACAGCGATCAATGCGGAGGTATGCATGCTCTTCCTGTTATCAATAGATGTTGTTTACTTGCAATTTTGCCTATTTAGACCACCTACCTTGCCATTTTCAGAGATGAGGCTGAGGTGCACCAATGTTCTGTTGAGCTTTTCAACTTTCCTTTGATGGGCCCATTACTGATTCTTAGGGCTGGTTTATGGTCTGTCAGAGCGGGCTCTTAAGACGTTGTAAATCTCACAGGATTATGGATTGCTGTGCAATTTCATACAGATATTCATTATCCCCGCAGAATGAAAAACAATGGCTTTGATGATGATCCACTAACTTTTCATCTTGCACCAAAGGCAGGTCAAGCGTTTCAATCATTCATTGGAAAGATCTAAATATTTACCAGACCAATTGCCACGAAAAGTTTGTACAAACACTCACGCTCCCCTCAGGGGGAATTGTATCAACTCCTGTGATCCCCTGACTTTTCATAATTAAATCAAAATTTTCATTTGTCTAAGCCAAACCAAACGCCCACAAAACTAAAGATATTCCCATCAGCCGCAGCTGTAGCTGTACCTGTCTCACACAAGAACAATGGCGTTGTCGTTGTGAGCGTGTTAGCGTGCTGATGTTAGAATACATAGATGTGTCAGTAATAAAATATGCAGCTGTGGGTTCTCTTTGGCAGTTATTGGGAGGTAATTAGAGTAGGCTGGAGTTTTACTTGGTCAGTGGCTGGTAATAACAAAAAAATACAAAAACTTTGTTTATATTTTAAAATAAAGATACAATTGTTTTGAGCTAATCCTGGTGTCTGGCACAGAGGTACAAAGTAGCCGCAGAAAAAATAGGCCACAGCGCTGTCTCTTTGTTCAGCCACTCATAATCTCAACTGCCTCATCATTGGAGTCCGTCTTTGCAAAAAGAAAGACTAAATCTTCATTTGCAGTTTA
Organism: Istiophorus platypterus; assembly: GCA_016859345.1. Lineage (NCBI taxonomy): Eukaryota > Metazoa > Chordata > Actinopteri > Istiophoriformes > Istiophoridae > Istiophorus > Istiophorus platypterus. The sequence goes on from CM029117.1 coordinate 21,961,798, forward strand.
GCTGTCACATTCCCCCTTGTGAATATTTCTTTCAGTCTTGGGGTCCACTTAATTAGATTTGGTGAGAGTCATTTTATCCATTTTATGGTTTAATTTTTTCTCAAAGTGTTAGGTTATCTCTTTTTAAACTAAACTGTTATTCTGTGTTTTAGTATTCTAAAACACAGAAATAACAGGTTTTTTTTGTTTTGGTTTGTCTTTTGTTGGCTTTGTATTGTTGTTTCTTTAAATGTTTTATCTGGTTTTTTTTAAAGGTATCTGTCTATGTGTTTATGTTAATGTATGAATTTTACTTTGCTGTTTTACACACACAGACACACACACACACACACACACACACACACACACACACACACACACACACATATATATGTTTTATATATATATGTTTTACACACACACATGCATATATATATATTTTATGATACCCTGTATAATGAATAATACCCTGTATCTTGTTATTACACATCTCTTCCACTGCAAATGACTTTGTAAAGTGCTTTTGAGATACAACGCATGAACACATTTTTCCACTACCACCTGAAGGCATTTGTAGTTTTGTGCTGTGTTTTTAACATGTTACACACAAGTGCACACACATGCTTGAAAAGTAAAAAAAAAATCTAGCAGATCCACACATGCACGTTTTAACATGTGTGCAGGTTTCTTGTGCGTGACTGCATATGTGATTATTCTGGACCATTCCCAGGCTTTCTCCTCTTGTTTTTTTCCGTGTTCCTGTTTTTCAATTCTCTTCACTCGTGTTTACAAAGTCTGATGTGGTTTCAACCAGCTCATCACTCACGCTGGTTGTTACAACATCTGTCTGGTTTTGGTGCCAGGACGCAGGCCGTGCCGACGCTGTGTGTTGATGTCGCAGAGCAACGGAGCCCCGAGGTCATCCAGTCTGATCAAAAGGGGGTTTTAAAATGGTGTTTAGTACACTTGGGCAGGGCTAACCTGGTTGTTTTGGAAAGCTTGGCAGAATATTAAGCTGTGTTTTTTAAGTGTGTGTTTGTGCGTGGGTGTATGTGTGTGTGTGAGCTTGTGTGTGAACAAGGTAAGGAGGGCATGGAGACTCTGCTCTGTTATGAGCTGTGCAACTGAGGTGAGATATTCATTGCAAAAGGAGCCAACTTGTTGAGTTCAGAGGGGTCCTTGTGTACCCTGCTCTGAACTCTTGCAACCTCAGAGTGTGGTGTGTGTTGTATGTGTGTGTGTGTGTGTGTGTGTGTGTGTGTGTGTGTGTGTTTGTGTGTGTGTGTGTGAGGGGTGAAAGGGGTGGTAGTGGTAGGTAAATGAGTGAATGAGCTAAAAAACATGCACCGGTCGACCTCGCCTGTGCCAACAGGGTGGAAAGCAATGCCCCCTCCCCTCAAACTCGCACCCACACTCACACACTCACATACGCACACATGCACACACGCACGCACACACGCACACACACACACACACTTTTGTTTTATATATATATGTTTTACACACACACACACACACACACACACACACACACACACATATATGTTTTATATATATATGTTTTACACACACACATGAATATATATATATTTTATGATACCCTGTATAATGAATAATACCCTGTATCTTGTTATTACACATCTCTTCCACTGCAAATGACTTTGTAAAGTGCTTTTGAGATACAACGCATGAACACATTTTTCCACTACCACCTGAAGGCATTTGTAGTTTTGTGCTGTGTTTTTAACATGTTACACACAAGTGCACACACATGCTTGAAAAGTAAAAAAAAAATCTAGCAGATCCACACATGCACGTTTTAACATGTGTGCAGGTTTCTTGTGCGTGACTGCATATGTGATTATTCTGGACCATTCCCAGGCTTTCTCCTCTTGTTTTTTTCCGTGTTCCTGTTTTTCAATTCTCTTCACTCGTGTTTACAAAGTCTGATGTGGTTTCAACCAGCTCATCACTCACGCTGGTTGTTACAACATCTGTCTGGTTTTGGTGCCAGGACGCAGGCCGTGCCGACGCTGTGTGTTGATGTCGCAGAGCAACGGAGCCCCGAGGTCATCCAGTCTGATCAAAAGGGGGTTTTAAAATGGTGTTTAGTACACTTGGGCAGGGCTAACCTGGTTGTTTTGGAAAGCTTGGCAGAATATTAAGCTGTGTTTTTTAAGTGTGTGTTTGTGCGTGGGTGTATGTGTGTGTGTGAGCTTGTGTGTGAACAAGGTAAGGAGGGCATGGAGACTCTGCTCTGTTATGAGCTGTGCAACTGAGGTGAGATATTCATTGCAAAAGGAGCCAACTTGTTGAGTTCAGAGGGGTCCTTGTGTACCCTGCTCTGAACTCTTGCAACCTCAGAGTGTGGTGTGTGTTGTATGTGTGTGTGTGTGTGTGTGTGTGTGTGTGTGTGTGTGTGTGTGTGTGTGTGTTTGTGTGTGTGTGTGTGAGGGGTGAAAGGGGTGGTAGTGGTAGGTAAATGAGTGAATGAGCTAAAAAACATGCACCGGTCGACCTCGCCTGTGCCAACAGGGTGGAAAGCAATGCCCCCTCCCCTCAAACTCGCACCCACACTCACACACTCACATACGCACACATGCACACACGCACGCACACACGCACACACACACACACACTTTGCCCATGGTGGACTCAACACTTATTTGCGTTGATGTGACAGTGATAGCATGCAGTGCCTCCTGCTTTAAAACACCTCTTACCCTCTATAAACCCACCAGGAGAGAGCACATATGTCTGAGTTATCGTGTTTCCTGTAGATATTCATACAGAGGTGACAGGCAGCAGCTATTTATCTGTCCGTTACTTGAGCAAACGGCAAACATATGATACAAAGCAGAGATTTTTTTCTTCTTTTTTATGTAAAAAAATTCTATTTTTGCTTATATTACGGGCAAATAAGCGCCTCTACCCTTCACTCTCACCCTGCCCATAATATACACCCATAGATCTTGGTTTAAATCAACATTGTCACATAATGCATTAAACAAACCAGCACTTCTTGTTTGCGCACGTACACAAAAAAACCACACACATGCACAAAAACACACACACACACACACACACACACACACACACACACAGAAGAAAGAAAACACATGAAGCCTCAAAACACAACACAACAAAAAGCACAATATACTAGACTTAAGATAATAAGCAAATAGAGAAAAAGAACAAAAGTATGTTAAATCTCTGCTTAAATAAAAAGTACCAATACCACAATGAAAAATATTCCACTACAAGTAAAAATCCTGCATTCAAAGTCCTTACTGTGTGAAAGAATGGATGTACTATCAACAAAATGTACTTTGGCCTATGTGACTGATAAATTTTCAAATATTACATTATCAGCTTATACATAAGTAGCATCAAACTGTTGTAGTTAATCCAGGCGGAGCTAATTAAAACTACTTTATATATCACTGTATATAGAATTAGGCAACTTTTAATACTTTGCTCCGTTCCTGCATGTTTCAAGTCTTCAACCATCATCCCAGTTGTCAAAAAGACAAACATCACAGGACCTGATGATTCCGTAGCTGTGAAGGTCTCTAGACACCTGATCCTAACCCACCTGAAAGCTATCATCCACTTCAGCTGCATACAGAGGAGACAGTATCAGGGACCATGTTGTGAACTTGTCACACCACAGCAATGGGGCCAGCCAGGGTGCTTTCTATGGACTTCAGCCCGGCCTTTCACCCCATAGCACCACAGCTCCTGAAGTTGGAACCGCCCCTGCTACGGTGTCTGCGTGGATCACAGACTTCCCAGTGCGAACAGAAGTCAACAGGTGTGGCAAGGGAAACACATGTCAGACATCCGGACTTTGAATACCGGAGTAGCACAAGGTTGTGTTCCCTCCTCCATTCCCCCCAGTCTCCACACTAACGGCTGCGTCTCCGGAGAGAGCTCCAGAGTTTGCAGATGACACCACCGTGGTTGTTCTCGTTACTGAAGGCGATTAGTCTGCCCACAGACAAAAGGTCGAACAGCTGCGTGCCTGGTGCGGTGCACAACCATCTGTTGCCGGAGGCACGAGAGACTGTTGAGCTGGCAGTCGGCTTCAAACGCAGCCCCTCCACCCCCCCGCCCCCTCTCAGCATCAGCGGCTCTGTGGTTTCTGCCGTCACTCAGGCTCCCTGGGTACCACTGCGCCCAAGGTGGCCTCCGACACCGAGAGAGCGGAGCAGAGGATGTTCTTCCTGCGGCAGCTGGAGAAGTTCAGCCCAGTGATCCTGTTCTACGCTCAAATCCATCAGTAACTGTCCGGATCAAGTCCTCCACCCCAGGGGGGGCGAACCAGAATTCTAGTACATGGTGAGGACGGCGGAGCATATCGTCAGCTACGGTCTGCCCATAGCAAGGTCACAACGCGCTGGCAAGATAACAGCTGACCCCTCTCATTCTGGACATCCCCTCCTCCAGCCAGTTCCATCTGGTAAAAGACTCAGGGCCACCAAGGCCAGCGCAATAAGACATGCCAACGGCTTTTCCCCCAGAGCTGTGGCACTCGTTTAACAGGCACCCTGTTCCTCAAACATCACTGAGCTCTCTTACTGTGGCCCAGCTTTCACGTACCAAATACACCTTTGCACAACAATGCAGTGTCCATATAAATCTGTGATGTACTGCACATGATGGATTCTAATAATATGTTTCCTCGGACTCATAGGTACACATTCACATATTCATTACTCTTGGCTCTTTTGGATTTCACACACTTAGCTTTATTCTGTTAATCGTATTATTATATGTACACTTTTCCTATTTAAACATCTTTCTTCTTCTTTATATATATATGTAAATACTACGTGTACTTTTCTGGTCTTTTTTATATTTTACATGTCGTACATATGTGTGCGCACACCAAGGCAAATTCCTCATATGTGTGGCATACTAAATGAAGTGATTCTGATTCTGATTCCGACTCTTTGGTTCGGTGGTTCCCAACCAAGTTGTCGGGCCCCTTCACAGGGTCATTACATTGATCCGAGGGGTCACAGGATGATTAGTGGTGAAGGGAAGCACAAAAAAACAACATTCTGCTACAAACTCATTGACATTGTGTTAAGTTTGGATCCAACTCTGACTAACTGTTTGGTAAACATGGAAAAAGTTAGGCCTCGCAGTCTCCGTTGGGTAACGCCTCCTCCATTTTTAAACAAAAAACTCCAATGGGAATTTGGTCAGACGAGAGCACATCAACCAACCAATTTATCAGTCGACTAGGAGACTACAGCCTTAGTAGACAGGGACACTATAATTTTACTACGGTCATCTACTAACTGTAGTTATATTAACTACATGTGTGCAGCTGTAGCCTATGCGTCTCTGAGCTGGAACACAGATGGACTTGACCAGCTGGCCAATTACTGTTCTCTACTTCCATTAAACTGACGCAGTTCATCTACAGGAGTCTCATTTAACTGATACAGAGCCTTGTAAACTGGGGAAACAATGGCAAGATCAAATATTCTATTCCTCATTTTACCTCCCTTGCAAGGAGGATTGCTATTAGTAAGCAGAACAAGTTGAAAAGAATGGAGGTGGCTTAATATCTATGGACCAAACCAAGATGACCCTAACTGACCCTCTTTCTTAAAGTCTCATGCAGCCCTTCTGAGCTTAAAATCAGTGGTGACTTTGACCTGGCACTACGCCTAACTATGGGCAGATCCTTGTCCGGCCCTAAACCTCAAAAAGCTCCTCAAAAAAAGAGCTTTCATACCTAAATTTACTCGATGTATGGCGGGAGGGACAAAGGTCTAAACGTGAATATAGCCTCTACTTGGATGCTGCACAACAGCTACTCCAGGATTAATATCTCCTTTATTCATCCATGAAAAGTCCATCTTGTCTCATTCTGTGAATATTTACACGGGAGGTGGAGAATGGCTCGATAAATGGTGATGGCCGGTTTTGAAACAGTGCTACCATGAACGGGGTTAACAAAGCAGGGAAATTGTCAGCATGGCAGATAAGAAGAGAGGTCTCCACTAGACAAACTCCTGCCGTTAAGCAACGTGACCGGGTTGAGCCGGTCCCCAACCCAGAGCTGGAAATCAAGTCTTCTAAGACTTTTACATATCTCTACACCTGGCAGGGAGATACAATGCACTTTGCCTCTTGGACAGTCTAGGTGTCCCTAGACTATTGCAAACAGCAACGGGTGATCTTGAAGTTGAGATAACCAAACAGCAGGTGATGGACAGGTGATGATTTCTCAACAGACTCTTCTTAACATTTGCCGATAAGCTAACAGACCCTCTTGTAGTTCGTTTATTCCCTTGTGAGATACCGTTTACACGGGTAAACGAAGCCAAGGGTCTTACTAAAAAACAGGGAGGGAACCCCGAATTGTGCGATAATCCCTTCATAACACAAACATCCAAAATATGGTTTGCCATTAAGACACATTTTAATAGTGGTATTGCACGTGACAGCACCACCCTGCTACTACTCATTTCAAGACATAGTTACAGGTCAGGCAATTTATAAGAAACTTTCAGGGGGGGGGCACTCCACTCCCTTAAAGCCCCTCCAAACCGAAGAAATTCTAATAGATATCAAACCCCTCCCAAAGGCATTTTGTCCTTAACATATAACAGAATTCCGACCTTCAGGGAGACTAAACCCTTAAACACTAGGATCAAATGGGAGCAAGACTTGGACTGAATCACTATGTGAGAAGGCACTAACCTTCTCATATAACAGCATCCATAAACTCCTGGAGTTTAACATTATCCACAGAGTCTATTTTACACCGGGAAGACTCCGTAGTCTAAATGAATCGATTTCAGAGATCTGCCCTAGAGACAGGCAACCTTACTCAATGTAACACATTAAAACATTAAAATGGCTCAGTATTACACAATCTCAAAGAGATTATTGGATTTCTACATCTCTAAACTAACCTAACCTAATGTGACATCCCTCCTACCGAAAGAAATAAGGCGCGGCTTATCAAAGCGGCCATGATTGCTTTTTAAAAAGGGTAGATCCCCCCGTCTCCATGTGGCTTAAAGAAATTTCCTGGTACATGGCTTTGGAAAAAATTATGGACAACCTCAAAAGAGGAACCACATCTCTTTGATGAATGCTGGTCTGACTTTAAGAGCTACAAGGATAATATTTCACAGTCTGTTGTGGGTCAACAACAAGATATGTTTGACATATGCACATGTACATCTGTGTAGACATTTAACCAGTCTATTGGGATTATTACTTATTGATTATTACTTTATTTATTTCTTTTATCCTTGATATGTCAGTCATGTGTCTTCTCCTATAGAAAAAAAACAATAGACATGTTGACAAAAAAAACAGCCTGTCATAGTTGATATCCTACTTCATGGGGCATATTTTTGATTAATCAGAAAATGATTGAGACCCAAACGACATGGAGTAAACTTGGGGTTTTTGCCTGGTTGGATTTGCCTTGGTCCACATTATAAATATGAGATGGATAAACTAGTGCTGGTTGGAAGGATCCACAAACTATAAAAGCATTTTAGGCTTTAAGAAATATAAAAGTTGAGTCCATTACAGGGAAAAAAGGTTTTACTGATCTACTTAGTTTGATGACTTACACCCACTATAAACCTTGGGCACTGTTAATGCTGACCATCTCCATAAATACGGACCTGTGCGATTTGTTTGTCTAAACTGTCGGTACATTTAATACTACACTGTTAGATGGCCGGAGGCAGCAGGGGTGCAGAGGGCGAGACGGTCAACTGTAAAGTGGCAATAAAAACTTTATAAATCGGCTCTAAAAGAGGCAGGAAGCCAGTGCAAAGATACTAAACTACATGTGTACAGTGTGTGTGGGTGTGTGTGTGTGTACAGGCTCACTGTGCATCCATGTCGGATGATTGTCGGGGGCCAGCGGGGCCACAGAGTGACTGACCTCCCCACAGATGTTATTACACCGATGAGGCCGCCCACCTGATCGTTAACCCCTCTCTGCGTAATCACACCAGCATGTGTGTGTGTGTGTGTGTGTGTGTGAACTCTCCTCTGTCTCTCTCCATCTCTCTCCCTCTTTCCTAACTCTGTTTTTGCTACTGTATTTCGTTTAACCGTATCGATTTCTCCCTGAACCACCTCCTCAAGGTCTCATACCGGGGGACTCTGATCTGCTGTAAACTTGTTGTGCTCTTTTTTTGACCACGGGCAGAAAGTAGAAAAACAGACTGTAAGTAAGGAAAGAGGCATCTCATGTCTCTGTGGCTTAGCTTTCTAAAATAGAAGAATATTTAGAGCATTTTAACTGCTGGTAAAAGCTTCTTGTAAAAGCTGTGAGGTGTAGTTACTCTTAATAATGCATCAGTGACAGTTTATTGGGTGGTAAATATTATTTCACCGTAGCGGAAGTCATTTTCTCCAAAAGAGCACTGTAAAACTTTAAATGGCTCTGTTCAGTATTAAGTTAGGCCTCTGCGGGGCCTGATTTAACTGCTGTCATTTGTGTTGAGTTACAGTGTATAGCAATAGCACAAAACAAAGTGTGTTAAAGAGTTAAAAGTTCATTTTTTTTTCTGGTGCAATGTAGGATTAGAAGAAATGAAAACCAGCAGTTCAGGAAGAAAGGGGGTTACAGAGTTTTCATGACAAAACAATCTCGACTCAAAGTCTTTCCAGTTTATTGCATGGTCTTCATCAGACGACTGAGTTTTCTCCCTGGTCATTGGAACAGTGGATGCTCAGAACTCTCGTCCATGCCAGTTTAAGAGTTAAGCTACAAGTACTGAGAAAATCAGTAAATTTGAGGATTTACAGATCAACCAAAATGGAGAAAACTTCATCTGGTGAAGAAGAAAGATCGATAGGATTAAAAGCCCTGGAACAAGGCAAGATTATTGGCGTAGCATCTTTAAATGACGATTTCAATTCAAAGTGTCTTACAGAAGACATCAGTTCCTTAAGACATAAAAGTCATAAAAGAAACAAAACAATATAAAAGGACCCATAAAAGAGACTAAGTGGACCTCGAGTTGTAATTTGTTTTGTTAACTGCTGTTTTCAAGTTCAGAAATAAAATTCCCAGTTCGACAGTTTTCATTTGGTTCTCCTACAAGGAAATTAAGTAGCTGTGGAATCAAATACAGTGGATTATGATAGATTAGATCAGTTATTTACTTTTAAAGTAATTAATTCATTATAACGATGCAAATATATTTTTTGCAAACCATATAGCCTAAAAAAATTATTGTTCCCCATAATGAAACATTTTTCAAAGTAGAGAAAACGTTTTTTAAAAATTATTTACAAATATAACAAAAATAAATCATGTTGTGTTAAAAAAACAAAACAAAAAAAAATACAACTAATACTTTACGAAGTAAAGTAACATATATTGATTGAATATATTTCCTACATAAGAATAGATCAGTATTTTCTGGCTCTTCAGGAGCTGAGTTAAACTTGTCGGACTGGTCCTTTTTTTTTTTTTTTTTTTTTTGAAATTGACATCCTTGAATGTCTTATCAAGGTTTTGGCTCAGAGGGTCATAGGGTCAGAAAAACATTTTGTTCATTCCGCCCATTTACGGTAAAAAAACAAAAATGGTAAACTTGGAGCTGGGAGGTTTCTGTGCATGTCCGGCAGCCTGTTTATTTGTTTGACCCAAGCTGTGTTCTCTATTAACGGCCCGCAGAGGAAGTCAGGGTCCTGCGGTCTGCTGCCTCCTGGGGAGAACAGAGGAGATGTCCGTCTGTTTATCATTAAAGGGTCGATCTGTCAACATGACCTGATCAAATAACTATTACACATTTAGGCAGTTGTGAGCTCATGCGTGTATCTGTATTTTAGTGTGTGTGTGTGTGTGTGGGTGTGTGTACCCGGGCATTTGCCCTCCCGTTTTGTGCAATTGGGGGGTTTTTGCCAGGGCACCTAGTAGCTTGTTGTGAAACTATACAAGCTGTTCCATTTGTTGGACATGTGCACGCATGTGGGTGTGTGTGTGTGTGTGTGTGTGTGTTCGCGCGTGCGGATGTTTGTCTGTTGTGTAAGATAACGCAACAGTTGCATTACATCGATCGAAACAGCAGATTAATACCTACAAGACTCCTTTTGCTGAAAAACTCAACTCAGTACTTGACCCTCTCGATCCCGAGTTGTACTCACTCCATCTGAATGAGGCAGACTTGAAGCTACAGTTTATTACCTGTGTGTTTCTGCTTTGCCTGACCTCAGAGGATGAAGCACCTATGCTCCGTTCTGGTCGCTCACTTTCTGTCGTCAGGATGACACTGTGTAAACCAAGGGGGAGCTCTTACTCTGGGAAGAAGTACTTCTCTAAATGAGTCTTCTTTCTAAGCGATTCTTCTCCATCACACAACACCGTCAAGGAGGCACCTGATTGGTCCCAAGTCCACTCTGCAGCATAATAAATAATAAATAATAAAAAAAACAAACCTGAAACATGCATCTAGATGCATAAAGAAGAATCTTCAGGGACAAGAAGAGACTCAAGTATTTTGGCTTATCTTAACAGTTGTTTTAATTATTCCTAACCCAATTTTAACTTATTATCTGCCAATTTATCTATTGTTGTCATTTTTATTGAGCATTGAACACTAAGCGGTGGATGTGTGAAACATAATTCCATTTTTACGTGATGCATGAGAATGACAAATAAACTATCTCTCCAGCTACAGATGGTCTGGCGCCCACAGGGTCTTGATCTCTACAGACTCAGTCCACGGAAGAGCTGTGGCAACACTCCCCGAGACCCCTGGAGCAACCTGCCGGGCACCATGAAAACCGGTGTTCAAATGTACCTTGGAGAACTGGTGCTGTTTTCAAAGGTTTTCAAATTACTTTTAGTGCTTAATGCTTTTGCAGAGCATTGTATATATAGGTATAGTGGTTCAATCCATCACACCAGTGGTTCAGATGTACATCGTGTAACTGCATTGTCCCCGGTTCAAATCCAGCCAGGGACGTTTGTTTATGTCATATCCCTCTTATCACTTTTTTCTGTCTGTATCTGCACTGTCACTGCCCCATAAAAGGTAAAATGGCTGAAGTAATAAATAAAGGTATACAAAGGTATTGTCCATTTCATATATATATATATATATATATATATATATATACATATATATATATATATATATATATATATATATATATATATCCACGGTATAGGGACAAAATGAATATAATCTTGTGATTATACAGTCTTATCTCCAGTGAATAATGAAAATCTTATTTCTCTGTTTTCATCTTTGTGTGTCTTTAACTGTAGGCCATCTCTGTAGGTCATCTAACACAGATAGCTGACAACATCTATAAAAAGACCTGCAGTGGGGGTGTTTCAAAGATTTCCAATGTATAAGATTTACATAATCCTTCACAAATACCTTCAAGACAGGGAGAGGAATGTAACAGCGATGACCAAACACAATGTTTTTGAGACTGAACCTCCCATTCGCTCACAGGAGGACTAGAAGCGTGGACATGAGCAAAGTTTGTCATCATTGATCCCAACACCACCCAGCAAAGGAATTGAGAATAAGGACAATTTGATTCCTTCTTCTGTCAACATCCTCCCAGTGTTTTCACCTCATTGAACTGTTGTTTGGTATAATTTACAGAAAAGTACCTTTTTTTGCATGTCAGTAGAGAAAAGAGTCAATTAATTTACCATCGGAATAAATCCCGATCTCTCTCTCGCCTACATCAGAGCCTCTTATCCTTCCCCTTTCTGAAGATATTGAGGGTTTTGCAGACACCTGTAAAAAATGTTCCTTCCTTACTCCTTTTATCTCACAAGTAAAACTTTTTTCCCTCTTTTTTTCTCTCTTAAACCCATTATTTGAAATCCCGACTTGTAGAATAGATTAGTGAGGTTATGTGTGTGCATCCATGAAACCTCAGTGAAATGGGTGCTGGACACACACAAAAAAAAAATCAATACAACTGAGGCCTGGGGGGGGACACATGTGCACTGTTAAAGAGGCTCCCTTCTCCCCACAATGGTCCAGTACAACTGCTGACGCTGCAGCAATCTGCCCGTCAGTCTCACGCTCCATTTTACCCTCACTCATGAGCCAAAACCCCAAGATACTTGAACTCCTTCACTTGGGGCAGCAACTCACTCCCGAACCGGAGGGAGCAATCCACTGTTTTCCGGCAGAGAGCCTCGGCTGCAAACTCGGAGGTGCCGACTCTCAACCCGGCTGTTTCACACTCGGATGCAAACCCTTCCTTGTGCATGTGAAAGGTTGCGGTCCGACGACGCCAAAATAACCATATCAGTTGTAGAGAGCAGAGGAGCAATTCTGAGGTCCCCAAACAGGACCAGATCATTTCTTGTGACAAGCTTTATCCCTCGTGATAGAGATTTTGCTGAAAACTAGCTTGATGTCTTTCTCCTCTATGTTAGACTTGCTTGATTTGTTGCCACAAATTAATTTTTTACTTTAAATTCTGATAACTTACGTTTCTAAGGTCTGACCAATAATATTTCTCTTTTATTCTATTGCATTTTGCTATTTGCATGATGCATTTTTTTATGTGTAGCTGGTAAAAAACATTGCTGATAAATTTAAAGTCCAGTACACTGCTTGTAATGAAATACAGAGCTGTATAAATACCGTATACACCTCTAATTTGTTTTTCTTTACGATCACATAAACTTGGTTTCATTACTTATAATAATAATGATTATTATCTGCTTTATTTTATCCCTGCTAATCATTTGTCAGATCAAAAGCAGTTTCACTCACTATTCACTTGCAGAGCCTCACTTTTTCACGGTTGTTTGCCACTTGGCTTATTGTTGCTACAGCCTTTATTACTACCTATTTTTCCACATTCTCGCTGCTCACTAGGCTCATGCCATCCTCGCTACTTCTTCGGGGATTCTGTTTTTCTTACCATTAAAAAGGTTTTGAGGTTTTTCCTAATCCCAGCCCCCTTCTCACTAGGATTTAAAGAACCGTGTCTCTTTTTTAAGTCTTTGAATTTAGTTCGCAAAAAGTGCTCCATACACAGCCACTTGGTTCTCTGTCATGCTCACAAGACGAATCTCCAGCATATCTGTGAAAGTGCAGAGTGAAAACAGTTTTTTCCCTCTTTAGATAATATCACATAGTGTACACATGCTGTCTGTTGACTCTCAAGGCCTTTTAATGGTACAAACCTTGATATGTTTGTCCCCTCAGCCTCTTCGACAGCTGACACAGATTCAGTATTGCCATCTTGTTTGGCTTTTCACAAGTGCTGAACTCAAAGCCTTTGGCGGACAGAAAGAGCACACAAAAACACTGCCAAGTGTTATAACACAAGCAGGAGTAACTTTACCTTTGGTTTCTCAATTGCATTCTTTGCTTTGGCGAGCTGCCAAAGTGTCATTCACCTGAAATGTGTGTAGAGATGAACTCAAAACAAGTGTCATGTGTTGGTTTTTTGGGTACAGGGATGTGAAGAATGGGGTTATGGGAGATCAGGGAGATTTGGAGAGATGCAGTTGAGATGCACTGAGAGAAGGAATCAACAGAGGGATCAACAGACTCTACATCCAGGTGTGGATTTCTGCCTGTGTCAGAAAGTGGACAAAACCATTTTTTAACATTTTATTCACAAACTCTTTGCATAAATCAAATAAAATTTGTTGAAATTAAAATACATGTAAAAAAAATATATCAGATGATCCTGAAAAAATAACTAAATTAACCAAAACCTGATTTTTTTTTTTTTGCATTTAAAGGAATAGTTCAAGATTTTAGGAAACATGCTTCATCGATTTCTTTGTCAAGACAAGCTGAACAGTCTTTAGTGTGTGCAGCAAATATGTAGCTGGAGCTGGCAGACCATTAGCTTAGAAATGCAAAAAGACTAGAAACAGGTGAATACAGTTAGCCTGGCTCTGTCCAAAGGTACACATAATACTCTGTAAAAACACAATGTTTTTAAGCTCTTATATAGATTAACAAACACGATATAGCGTGTATATTAGTGAGATGTAGAGGTGCTGGTAGGTGGATTGTTATTTTTGAACAGAACCAGGCTAGCTGCTTTCCAGTGTTTCCACGGTTTTGTTGAGCCAAGCTATCAGGCTGCTTGCTGTTTCTCCGTTTCTAATGCACAGACTTGAGAGTGATATTGATAATCTCATCCTGCTATTAGCAAAAAAAACAGGTGAACGTATTTCCCAAAATGTCAGACTATTCCTTTACTGCTCGCGCTTCAATTCCTGAACGTGCAATAGCGATAACGTTTTTTTTCAGGCACTTGGGAGGCCAAGCTGTGAACACAAGGCTTCGGCGAACTTGCTGACAAACAGTTGCTTATTTACACATGCAGCAGCGACAGTACAACTTTATTATTCATGTCAACCGTTACGTTACGTTTGTAAATGCAGTGGCAAAGATGTTTTGAAGGAATCGTAATGCTAAACAGATTATGTTTCTATCGATATTCATAGGAATTATTGTTGATTACCGAATTTTGAGACTGACCTCTCATAAAAAATGACCCGACAGGTCATCTGTGCAAGCAGGATGTAAACGACCTTTTGTTACGTTTTATTGTTAAGGGTCCTCTAGTGGCCATAGTAGTTGTGACAGGAGCAAAGGGAGAAGTCAGGCGACATAGTATAAAGAGTGACAAAGTGCATTTTAACACAGGACGCTCCTATGGGTTATATTCAAGGGGAGCGAGACATTACCTATGTGGTCATTTAGGTTTGAGGACTTGTTTTGTATTTTGCAAGCTGTGAAAATTTTGATACGGGATATATCAGTAAGATGTTGACCACATATTTGTTTTTCCACCAACACATCCGATCTCGCAGTACAGAATCCACTTGTAGCGACGAGGGCATTGATGACTTCTTGATGCACTTGGTTAAGTTCAGGGAAAGACTGCGGTCATGTTTAATATAGAAAAGGCTCACAGTGACTTCAACACAACATGTTTATTCACATCTGACCAAAACCAAAATCTTTCCCTAACCTAAACCAAATGGCTTTTGTTACTTAAACCTAACCACTGACGGGACTGTGGATGCAAACCCTGGTCTGCAGTGTGACAGTCGCACACTTTGTATCTCCACCATCCATCTCAAGCACCACCCAATAAGACTGCTGTAGTTAATAAATGTCAAACTTAATTCATTCATTCATTCAAATAAAAAAGCTGCCTCTGTACATAACCCAGCCAGCGATTAAGTTTGCTACCACAACATAATTAGGGAAAACAGTTTAGTACTATATGAATGCAATGTCTTGGAGAAAGAGTTGTTCATGCGGAGATTTATTTCCCTCCAGCTCGTGAATGAAGTGCACTCTCTTTTTTAGCTCTGTTTTTGGTCTCTTCCAACTCCTGAGGGAAACATATCTGGCCCCGTAGCTGCTAAACACTGCACTACGTTCAGCAGCTAGTCGCTAGCTGTCTGTTTGTCACTTGGTGCAGGGCAGGTAGTGTACAGCAAAGTCGACTGTTTGAGTGTTTTTTAATGGAAACAGCTGCCTGCTGTGGCCAAGAACGATGTTACGTGAGCAGTGCAGTGAAAGGGAACCGACCCAGCTAAAGTCATGGCCCCAAAGATAAACCATGAACTGAAACTTTAGGTTCAAGATTTAGGTTCAAGTGTGAGAGTGACCCATCTTACATTTGATGCACTCTTATTCTAAAAGACCCGGTTATTATTGAAGTATTTCGCTATAGCCTTAAATATTCGTGATAAAATAAGCAACAATCAAAAGTTACATAACATCTTTTTTTGTTATTTATCAAGAGAGTAGAACTTACAAACTCAGCAAATACACTTTCTGGGATTAGAACTAAATGTTGCTAAATCCTGATGGTGCACAGATGTAGGTGACATCAACGTTCATTTACCTGAGCCCTGCCCTCTTCAAACCCGTGAAAAGTTCAGAGAAATAAAAGTAGGACAGAAATGCGAAAACAAACAAAACTCTCAAACTTAAGAAGAATTAGGATCCCATAACTAATAGTAAAATGCAGATAGAGAAAAATAAGTTTACAGGGCCTTTAAAGTGAAAACAACAACATTAAGTCCTCATTTGGAACCACAGATAAAATATTTATTACAAGCCTGATTGGATCCATTCAGAGTTTTTTCCACTTGGTTGTAAATAAGGTAATATACTTCGACATAGTTATGTTGTTTCAATGGAGCCAGCGGCTCTCTGTCCTGCTGAGTGAGTTGTTGACTGGTCTTCTGCTGGTTGACTCTGCTGTGTGTTTTTCCCGGTTACAGCCCATGGGGCATTTTGAGAGGTGCGTCACTTTTTTCTCCAAAAAATGTTCTCACATTTAAGTCCTATTAAATAGTTTTTTGGTTTGGATTGCGTCCATGTTCCTTGTTTTAAAGGTACCGAAGCATTATCAGCAAAACATACTAAATTCAAAAACAGACATTTGCATCAAAAATCTTAGTCTTAGATCATTATAACAACGCATCTCAATGTTTTAGCTCCCTGAGGGGGATAGTTTATTCTTTGATAATGCATCGTAAACTGATCTCATGCTTAGCATGCAAAATGTTAATCTGCAAATCTGTCCTCAGCTTCCTTTGTAGACTCACTCTCTGTCTGAATTGCATTACTCACAACCACTGCAAAGTCTCAAAATTCATGGCAATATTTATGATCTATTCAAAAATAAATCAAACAAACATTAGAAACTGAATTAGAGGAACTGTGTTCATTTGTAGACACTTAACAACTGTGGCTGAAACTACAGCAAACTACCTCAAAAATGACAAGGAGCTCCATCATCACCTCTAACAGTTCAAAAAAAAAATGTATTGTTTCCTTCTCTTAAACAGAGCATTGCAATATTTCAGGGTACAAGAGTTAAAACGACAACGACAACAACAAGAAACAAAAAACAAAGTAAGAGTTTATCCAGTTTGACCTGTCCAGGCTACTGATTTGGTCTCTTCTTACCTGTAAAAATTATAATGTCAAAATAGAAGAAAATAAATATTTTTCAGACAGTAAAAATGTAGCCTTACTGCCTCCAAGTGGCACCAGAGTAAATTGGCAAGACTTTTATTAAAAAATTTTCAGATTTATGATAAACTGGACAGTTCAGTTTTCCTGTATGGGTTGAGAAAATTCTTCTTCTTCTTCTTCTTCTTCTTCTTCTTCTTCTTCTACTTCTTCTTCTTCTTCTTCTCCTTCTTCTTCTTCTTAAGATAAGAAAATTAAAATACATTATCCCAAAACTGCAAACAGGGCAGTATGTAAGGCAGTTACAAATTACAGTGAACAAGTACAGCAGTAAAATACAACACATGTTAATTTATTAGTGATATTAATCCAAAAACTTAACATGTAAGAGCAAAACACAGAAGACAACCGTTTTGCAGTTTAACAGTTACTGCAAATTTTGATGCTTTAAGTAAATTTTAATTCTACACACAAAACAGGTGAGCAAAAGTATGAGGATCAGCAATGAAAAGTAACGATTATACACAACCTGAAACGAAAGTGAAAACCTCACATCTGTCATGTGTAGGATAAATCTTTATCGCTTTTCACATCAGTGGTAAATGCAGCGGCGGCCTGGCAAGCAGAAGCCAGTCACCAAGTATCTTAATGTTCCTTGAAGTACCCAGGATATTTTTAACATGGTGAAAACTAGTAAAAGCTCCAAGACCAGGATAGTGGGGCGCATGCACACATACTCAGCGAGCCCCACGAATCCGACACCTGGCTAAAGGAGATGAAAGCAAAACAGACCATGCCAGTTTTCAACAGGCCTGTCTCATTTTTCAAGCAAACAAAAACCTATGGCATGAAAGATACTATAAAATCACATGAAGATTCAACTCGTTGTGCCTTTAAGTACACAGCAACTATACTGTGCTCATTAAAGTTACCACCCAACCCAACATTATGAGCTACAAAATTTGGAATTTCCTGCAGGGCCTTTGCACATCATAAAATACGTTTCTGTTTCTTTTAAGACTAAGTTACCTTTAAAAAAAAAGAAAACATGAGGTGATGATGGTCAAACACCTGTGCAATGTGCTGTAAATGCATATCTTTCTCTGATGTTTGCCAACTCCATCCTCACCCCAACGTCTGTTTCTGAAACTTACATTTGTTAATTTTAAATTTTAGAATAAAAAAAAACATGACAACCCTGTATAATAGGTTCTGCGGCCTCTTTGTAATGTTCCTGTGAGTTGTGAAAAATAAAAAGACAACTTTTGCTCTGTCAAATTCACAGTACTACGCACAGTAGCTAACTAATGTATTTTAGTTACTTTGCTTTGATACTTACTACAGTAATATTTACACACACACACACACATATATATATATATATATATATATATCAGATATTTGGAATGAGTCATGACAATGTGCTGTAAATACTGTGAATTCAATATTATAGAAACTATTGTTTTGTACACAGAGAAGTGCTGCAGTGTTTCTTAAATAAATGGTGCCCTCTACTGTTTATCATTTACAATTAAAAAAAAACCACCTCTGTTCATTACTCGCCTTCCAGAGCCTGTATCTACAGATTTTGGTCTTATGTTAAAGATGTAAGTAAAAATCCCTCATTATTACCTATAAACTTCAGAATAAAAAAAACCCAGAGTCAACTTCTTTTGACTTAAGAATGCTTTTTTATTTGAGGGAGCTCCAGAGGTCTCTTAAATCAGTTAAGAGTAGATCCTTGATGACTGCTGAACGGAAACAGAGCCGAGCACACCCGCTTTCTGTCAAATGAGAATAAGAATAAGAATAAGAATAAGAATAAGAATATTATTGGCTGAAGCATTTTGATTTAGAACAGTTTTAGTCATGAGAATTCGATAGAATGTGACTCCACTTTTTTTTGGCAATTATGTGGCTAAAAAAAACAAGAAGAACGAATGTAAACTGAGTTTATTTGTAAAGACTCAGTGTTTTCTGTATTTGTCCATGAGGGACTAAATTTCTCATTTCTCTGACATACATCGTTATTCCTACTTCATTTATACGTATGACTATAGATTCCATTCACCATGTTCAGAAACTCAGGCCCTAGTGAGGATTGAACTCACGACCCCTGGTTTACAAGACCAGTGCTCTAACCACTGAGCTATAGAGCCATGCTGTTGACGAATTAAGGGGCAGATTTGACGTCAGATGCAATCAAGACCAATTGCATTAGTACTGTATGTGATATTCTATCCAATGGTATAACAGTACTAACTATATATTACGTATAATTTGCAGGAAGAGTGAGGGACTCATTCATTCAAAACAAAAACATTTGCTGATTTGTTCATTTTACTTTATTTGGCAGATGAAATTTTGACAAATCTCAGGAAAAGCACAGCTAAATAATGTAATTTTCATTACTATCCAATAATCTTGGAGACAAGCGCTTACAAAGCGATTTACGGGTGAGGCAACTTACATATTTTATCTCTTTCCAAGAGGAGAGGTCAGGGGTCAGACTGCAAGCCCTGCAATCAGTGGACGATCGCTCCGAAAGATGTTATCAGAAAACTGTGTCTGCTCTGATGCAAAACAAACAGTAAACAGGTACTGAGGCCCTAGTGAGGATTGAACTCACGACCCCTGGTTTACAAGACCAGTGCTCTAACCACTGAGCTATAGAGCCACACCTTTGCTGAAAAAAAGGGCTGTTTAGAAAGATATCTACTTGCCAGTGGAACTCACAAACCTGGAGTGTTTTCAGTGATGCTGTGCATTTGTCCTTTGACACCCCTCTGACATCTCTGCTACTTCTGCTGAACCTTCACCATTCTTCTTGGACCTCTAAGTTAACCGAACCTCCACCTGAGCAGGGGCCACAAGACTCGTAAACACCCGCGCGGGTGCACAGGGCCTTTAAAAGGTCGCGGTCGGTGCACGTCAGTGTCGGACAGGGAATCATTCGCTTAACAAAACACACAGCCAGGTAAGGGAGTGCCCTCTTTCCTTTATGTTTTTGTGTGAAAAACAGGTGAACATACTCGGCATCATTTCTGAAATTAAATCACAGTAGTTGAGACTAATTTTTATATGTAAAAAAAAAAATACACTGTACAATAGTCATCATTTGGTGAATCTTGATCCAGCAAACCTAAAGGCAGCCTGTCATGTTTGAAACGAATGAGTAAACCTTCCATACAGTACAAGTAACATACTATTTTTTCTGTGGTTCTGTGGTCTGGTTTCATTCAAGTGCTATTGCTGCAAAAGCTTAAAACACTGATAAAAAGGAACAGGAACATTACAGCTGATCAGGGCTATTCCAGACCTACAGTTGTTTTTCCATTCTTAAAACTCTGACATTGGCCAGCTTTTCAACCCACGAGGGAGCCTCTGTTTTGCTGTGCGATGGAACGTGACAGAACCCCAGTTTCTCGTACAGGGCCACGGCGGCCGTCTGGATGGAGCTGGTCTCAAGCACCACCTTGGAGAAGCCCCGTTCCTTACAGAAGTCGACCACGGTCTGAGCCATCCTGAAGCCCAGGCCCACCCGTCTGCACAGCGGCGAGATGATCATTCGGAACAGTTCCCCGTACCTTTCTTTCCCACTTTGTTTGGCCATCACGGCCACCATACCCATGATCTGCACCCTCCCGTCGACCTCAACCTCAGCCACCCAGAAACAGTCGCCCGGCCTGTTCAGATAGTTCCCGGGGATGTCCTGCATGTCCGTCCGGAGTCTCCCCCTGACGAAGCCGGCATACACCTCGTGACAGCAGTAGTAGACCAGGCCCAACCAGGCTCCCGGTAGCACCGTGGCCCCTAACGTGGAGCCGAGGAGGTAGCCGACCAAACACAGGGCCAGTGTGACGGCGAGGTAGAGAGGGCTGCTCATGGCGTTGAGAAAACATGGACGGATGTGCTCCCGGATGCCGGTGCTGAACAGAGAGAGCACCGTGTCCCTGTCTGAGGGCTGGTACCGGCGGATCACCAGCTGCATGGCCAGAAGGGACTGGAAGAAAACATAAATAAATAAATAAAAACATGCAAAATATTTGTTTCACCTAAACGCCTCTTTAAATCCACAGTGATCGCAAACATTTGCATTTTGATACTGATACTGATTTTTTTTTTTTTACATTCAGTAAAGAATCCATTAATCAAAACATTATAACCAGACAACAATAATCATCATTACATGATTATCTGTTACCCCCTTTAGCTTCCTGCTGCGTCTCAGAGAATGTTCAGAGCCAGTCATAGGTGATTTTCCATCACATGATCATCTTTCAAATATTAACTACAACAGCCATGTGCCCTGTTACTTGCTTGCTTATTCTACTTTTATTTTTCAGCTATGTAACAGACCCAAATTAAACACGACCTGGAAAAAAAACATTAAAAAAGGTGGAAGGAAGAATTAAGGATTATTATTAAAGTCCACATGTGAACTTTACACAACATCTGGAAAAGTAGCGACTGTGATTTTACACAGTTTTTTGCCAAAATGACTAAGAAAAACAACAACAACAACAACATTGTATAAGTAACATTACTTCCCACAAAGGCAATGAGAGATATCCAAGACCAAATGAAATTTAAGATTTTTATCTTTCTAACGAAACGCGACTCAAATACTGCGTGAATCTTTCTGTCTCCGAGCTACATTAATATACATCAGATTTATATCACATAAAACTCGAGCTCTCTTACATTTCTCAGACAACTTGTAAGGAAAAAAAAAAAAGGATAAAAGAAAAAGGGTCCCGGGCGACGAGCGTCACAGTCCAGCACAGCACAGCGGCTCCGATGAACTCTGGACATGGGCGGAATCACCGTGAAAGCCGCCTGAGGCTCGACTTTAACTCGAGCCCGACCCGGTCTTTAAAGACGTCGTTTTATTTTAATGCCGGGTCGAAGTGCAAAAAGGGGGGGGGGGTCCTGTGCTGCAGCGGTGGAGGTGGTGGTGGTTCTGGGGAGGGCGGTGCAGAGCGACCCCCACCACCTCCACCTCCACCCACCGGTCACTGGACCCTGCCGGGGGGACCGACCCACATACCGGTGTCCAGAAATGCTGGCCCCCCCGGACCGGGTGTCGGAGCCTGCACCTTCATTTAGTATCAACAGCTTTTGTGATTCATCCAAAACAAGCAAGGTTTTGAGCTATGATGGTATGAATACATGTATATCCCTAAATATATCATTAATATATTACAATTTGTTAATATTGTTAATATTACTATCAATAATAATAATAATTATTATTATTATTATAAAGTATCCCAAACACAGACTTTCATCTGCTCTGTAGACGTTGCAGGAAGTAAGATGATTCTGCAACCTCAGTAGCATGCATGGGGGGTGGGGGTGGAGTGGGGTGGCATTATCATAAATGTTACAGAAATTCTCCTGGAAAACTGGAAAGCACGTCTTTATTAGAGGACAGTGTGGGGAGGTACACTTGTTTGCCATTTTATTCAGAGTCAGATCAGAACATTGATTATCTTGTGCATCTCATTGCAGTGATTAATACATTATACAGAGAGTATGTATAGGCCAGCTTAGCTGCCGGCAGTGGAAAAAATGTACAGACAACTGTTTTCCAGCAGATAGGATGTAAATACAGAAAGATATATATAAACAAAGCAGAATACAAACAACAGAGCTCTTCAGGGATTTTAAAATTAAAAAAAAAAACAAAAAAACAAACAAGAACAAAACCAAAGGGCTCAATTATCACTCAACTCTTACCCGAAACCTGTAAAAATACAGTGTGTCTGATAATATAGTTGATAAATTATATAGAAAAAATAGTACCTTCAACTGAATTTATACAATAAAACAGGATTCATGAGTCAAAGATAGGATTGTTAAGAATAAAGGAGCACACGAACAAGGAAAACTGACTTCATTCTCTATTGTCCAAACTGTTAATATTACTGTTGTCTGTCATCTGGCTTGTTTGAGATCCTTGATTTCTTTCTCTAAGTGCAATACACTGTCTCCAGATCCTCAGGTACGCAGCCCTGATCTTCTGTATTTTGAAGGCATACACAACTGGGTTTACAGCTGAATTTGCATGAGAAAGCAGGATGCCCACATAGAAAGCTATCTTTGGCACATCTTCCGGTCCACCAAAGTAAACAATGCAGTTCATTATATGCAGAGGGAGCCAGGACAGGGCAAACAGGGCCAGGACCAGGGACAGAGATCCCGCCAGTTGTTTCTCTTTCCTTAGGTAGCTCTGAGATGGACTCTGGGCACCGTTGCCTGGTTTCTCTCTGAGATTTCCTCGAATGGTGCAGAACACAAAGCCGTACAATACGGTCATAATCAACAGAGGTGTCAAAGTGCAGAGAAAAAAGTTGAAGTAAACCAGGTATGACATGGGGATCACGGTTACAAACTTGCAGACAATGGTAGAGTTGACTGGGTTAGACATTGTCTCGTGGTGGTACCATCCAAACATTGGAGCAAAGCTGAGTGGTATCGCAAAAAACCAACATGCTGCAACCACCAGCCATGAATGTCTCTGCGTTACAGTGATTTTGTACCTAAAAAGAGAAACACCAATACCATAAATTGTGTATTCAAAAAGTGCAATTAGAAAAGTCAGTGTAGCAGTGTCCAGTATATCGATGCCTTTATACAATAAAAAACAAATAAGAGTTGAGACTGAGATACAAATGGAAAAAAAAATTAAGCTTAGCAGCACTGTTGTATTTTTCTCAGTAAAATAATAGGGAAAAAAAATCTTACGTGAGAGGGATATACACCCGGAGGTAACGGTCCACTGCAATGGCCACCAGGGACAAAACCGAGACTAACATCAACAGGAGGACCAAACAGCTGACGAAGAGACAACCATGAAATGAAGTACTCACTCGTCCGTCCACTACCACAGCCAACGGTATTGCTACACAGCCAACCATGAGGTCAGTGACAGCCAGAGAGGCAATAAGGCAGAAGGTGGGCAGCTTAATGCTTTTGCTGGTCCATAGAGCCAAAATAACCAACATATTACCCAAACAGCAGCTCACAGCAATGAGCACCTCAAAGAACGTGTAGATCACTTCACTCACACTCATGCTGGTTCCAATAAGCTGATGTTTGTTGGTTACTGGTGTAGTGTTTATAGCAGTTCTTGTTATATATATTCAGTTTAGAAAAAAATCTTACCAAGTGCTTCTGAAGTGGTTTTCTGAGTCATGTATAAGCGAGACAAAACCACAAAACCACATCCTTGATTAAACGTAACTATGCATTGCAAATGAGTTGCTTTTCCGCTAAATCCTGTTAACACATATGCAAACTCTATCAGTGGCAGCACAGTTTGTAACAAGACAAACATCATTTATGTTGAATATTACTTTCCAATAAAGTAGCTTTTAAAGGCCTCAAAATGGTTTAGCAATTACGATAATGCTTTATTGATTATATCAATGCTATTCGTAAAAACAGTGAAACTTGCTCTATAATTTTAGGTAGATTTTTTAATACAACAGGAAGACCTCACAAATGGATTACCATCTTTAAATATGTTTCAAAGCATCTGAACCAAAGTCCATTTATAAAATGGTTTACTTACATCTATGGCTGCAGACTTTATGGACAGAACATGCATCACTAATTACTTACAGTACATTTGAGATTATAGAACATTTCATGACTTTTAAAGTGGATAAAGCAAACTTGTTAAGAAACAACTGCTTATTCAAACTTCCACCAGATAAAGACCAATGATCAATTTTTGAGTTGTTTCTGGCCATCTGACCAATGTAATTGATAACTTGCTCTCTTTTTGCTCTATTTTGTTCCCTACCAACTCCTGCAAGAAATTTTTACAAGAGGAGAAATATATCCTGTATCTGCAGATTTTTATGCTTTGCACTGCTGCCACATGATTGGCTGACTGGATATTACATACCTAAGCAGGTGCACAGGTGTTTCTAATCAAGTTCTAAAGTGAGTATATGGAAACCCAGCCATGTAAAACAGAAATACAGTAAATGTTTATAGTTGAATCAATTAGCCATTCTGGTTATAAAACATAATTTCCACAGCAGGTAAATAGTTTCAAATAGTTTCAAGTAGTATGAAAATGCAATCCCCAGTGCTTTGTAGCCGTGCTAGCAATGTGGTAGTAAGGATGTCTGCCAGCTGTTCGGTTGGACACTTTTGTCAAGGCTGACATATCTTAACGTCTAATGGGTTGCAAAGAAATTTTGTACAGACATTCATGGTCCTCACAGGATTGACTATACTGACTCTGATGCTGTAAGTGCTGTAATATTGAGCACACTGAGTTTACCTGTTATGTTTGTTATCACCTGAATTTTCCTTATCTGTTATCCACTGAAATATAGTATCTTCACATATACAAAAGGGACTTGCAACAAATTTTGTACGGACATTTGTGGATGTACAAAATGTGTATGACTTTGTGGACGCTGACGTAGGTTTGGCTGTTCCCCTAGCGCCACCATGAGGCTGACATTTGTGGTTCTGAGTGTCGACACCGGTTGGATGAATTGTTTTGAAATTTGTTACATATGTTCATCTCCCAAAACATAAAAAAACAAAAAACAGACAAAAACAAACAAAAAAAACATACATGTTTTATGAACAGGAAATGATACAATATGTGTGATGTTGGACATCATTTAAACCAATTAAGCCAATTAAACTTCCAAGAGGCAGAGCTAATGTAGTAGGGACGTATATAAAGAGGAACAAAGGCTTATGGGATGGTGAGTCAGGCAAGGGTCAAAACCAGAAGAGATGGTCCAAACAGGCAAAAAAATCTGAAAATTCACAAGCTGACTAGCCAAGGCCAAAAAACAGGCAAAAACACAAAAGGTAAAACAGTCAGAACCGGGGCTCCAAGACATGACATGAAAAACAAAGTACAGTACATGATGTTCTGGCAAGAAATAAAGGGGCTGAACTGGTATATGTAGTGCAACGTTGATTAGGTATTAAGTTGCAGGTGGGGAAGAGCCCAGGCGATTGCAGGGCTGATGAGAAGTGGGAACAGGTGTGTGGATGAGTGCAGCTGTCAAGTGATATGAAGAAGGAAAGTCTGAGGACATCTGGTGGACAGCTGGAGGAAGGCAGGGGGAGAAGAAGGGAAGAACATTGCCTGTGGGGATGAGCAGCTGACATTATCAAGAGAAGATATGAAAGCTGACGTTTACCCCTGAAAAATTTCACCTTGTTTGTGCGTGTGAGCTGCAAACCAGGCTAACTTTACCCGAAAAAGTCCGATGGGGATTCTTACTGATTTCTTGAGACACACACAATTATTTGATAGTTGTCAGACATGGAACTTTCATTGACTTCTGAATGTCCCGTTTACTCCCGTTCTGAAACTGTGTTGCATAGCAGTTTGTTTGATGAGCAAATATTAGGTTTTAGTGGCATAAGACTCAAGGTTAACATTTGATTTAATGTAACTGCATTGTACCCACCCAGGTAAGGGGTGGATAGACGTGGCCCAAAAATACTAGGTCAGTAATATAAATAGAAGACAGAATTGAAAGAGACAATTGTTCAATCAGTTGTCTGGGAGATGGTACCATATAGCCCTGTCCTCGAATTCCTGTGTGCCTTGAGCATTTTTGAATACTGTTTTGGCCAAGTACTGCAGTGGACATTATATCAAAGGACACACCAAATATCTAATATATTAATATGTAAGAAATTTTTTTACTGGCATGATTTTTTAGAAGTAAGATGCTTCATACATATAGAGTATTTGTGCATCATACTTCACCATATCCTTCAAGCCATTATTTTTGCCCAGTTCTCTCTGCTAAATCTTTAATAACTCCTGGGCAGTTATGGATAGTGTGATAATAAAAACTTTTCCATTTTTCTATGGGAACAGGACCACATAAGACGTTGACAGTGACAGGACATTAGCAACGATGTTACAGTAATGTGAGGTTAACTTAGCTATCTCATATGCTGTCTATGACCTATGTGGATGAGTTATCAAGTGTCTTATGAATTTGGATGTGGTCATCCGAGTTTATTTTGTCTTTTTCCCAAACTCTTTACAACAGGGACTCATTCTGTCAAGCCTATTGGTTTTGAAATCCCCATATCCAAAGGCCACAGCATATGGTATCATTCTCCTACATTTACACCAAGACATGTGCAACACAACTTCTTGTGTTGCCAGCTTGAGCCCATCTCTGTGCTCGCCATATTAAATGAATGTTAGCAAGCCAACATTTAATAATTAGCACTAAACACAAAGATCAGCTGTTGCTGATGTGAGTTTGATAGTTTGCAGATATTTAGTTATAAACCAAAGAAGCAGACAAACTGATGGGACTAGATGAAAAGTTGTACCTGCAGTTACTGATTTTTTGGCCTCTTGGGGGTTGGTGGAAACAAGTTGAGATCACAGCAGTGACACATCATAACCTTTTAAGTAGATATAAACTTGTTAGCAAGCAGCTGCTTATTTACACATCAACCGGTTACAGAGCTACGGTAGATTTCACTTACACTTATTTCTCTCATCACGTTGTAAAGGTGGGACAATTATTCACTCTCTGAAAACAGCTGCCTGATGGTGCAGAATTCAACGTTATTAGAGCCCCTAAGAATGACCCAAAACACTGCTAAACAATGAGCTGGAACTGGCTATAAAGCTCCGTAGAGCAGCTTTGATGGCTTCATCAAGGCGATTTTACATTATTACATTTTTCTCACATTGCCTTTGGATACATCGTTACTTTAAAATTATCAGGACAATATCAAGACTCACGTAAGTCATGCAATTCTGCTAGAGAGGAACACAAAATGAGTCCCACAAACAAGGCTACATTGTCTTCTGGTCTAAATCACATTTCTTAACCTCAGACCACATTGACACTGACACTTCAATATCATCACACATGATCTATCAAATACTGTGAAACATGCACACATTTCCTTCAACAGGACTATTTTGCCTTTTTGATGGCACAGTAATTAGTTGTAACAGAAACAACTGATCGAATTCTCATTAACTACTACATGTTATAGTCATGAACTCTCATTTATTATTGCAGTACATAACTTTACCTAATGCAGTTAAGTTTTAAAGTGAAAGGTGGGCTACATACAATAGGCCTCACATATTTAAAGTGGCTCGAAGTTTTTCTCAAAATGTTAAAATGTTAGGCCATGGCGGAGAAGCATCGGTTGCTTTCCGTATCCCCCTGTGGATGATGTTTGTCTCTGGCATCTTGACTTCGTAGAGGATCCGTATCCTCCTCTTCACTGTCTTTTGGTGCTTTGACGAAGTGATTGAGGTGGAACCAAGTAGGTGACCCTTGACCTAAATCCCTGTCCCATTTCTGCAGACAACTTCAAAAGGCCCCTCTCTGCGTAAGTCAAACCACTTCCTCTGGAAGACATTCACCAACACCTTGTCCCTGGGTAGTATGGTGACAACCCGTTTCACCCCCTCTTCCTCCTTTTCTTCCTGTTCCTGTTTCTGGGTGACATAAGCAGAAATGCTCCTTTGGAGGTTAGACATATACTTCACATAGGCTTTCATATCATTTTCCCACAGGGATAGGCTCAGGCCCTTCCCGCTGGTGTGCAAGCTAGGCGTTGTCACGCAACGGCCTCCAGCTAACTCAAATGGCGCCATTCGTAACTCACGAAGCTCACTAGATCGGCAGGCCATTAAAGCAAGTGGAAGCCCTTCGACTCAATTTAGCCCTGTGTGTTGGCAAACCTTAATTAAACAGTTTTTAATTACTTCATTCATTTTTTCACAAATACCTTGACTTTGTGGATGGTACACAGCCCCAAGATGTTGTTTAATCCCTAGCTTTTGTAAGATAAACTTCACTGTTTTATCAACAAATTCCCTGCCATTATCTGATGATATTCTATCAGGCAGGCCCCACCGAGGCAGCCCACGGTGCCACCTTTAAATAATCAAAAAAATTAATAATGCTTCCTCATAAACACTTGGATACAAGTCAGAAACCAACACTGCATTTAGAAAAATCAAAAGCATAGACAGTCGGGCAACAACTGAGTCAGACAAGGAAAGAGAGAGAGTTTTGAATCTGAGATGTTTATTTAAGGGAAAGAGAAGAGACTGAATATGTATGTGTGTTTGTGTATGTGTGTTTGAATATTTATCTGCTAATGGTCAGTATCTGTAATGTTCCTATTATCCCTGACCTGTCCATCCACAACGGGGCAGCCAGAGCCCTTCAGTTAAACAGGGTGTGGCCCACTGCCTTTGTGTGGCTCATGCACTCTTCACATGGAGCGAAGGTGTTCTTGCCTTATCTCTGACCTGCTTTTGTCTTCAAAGGTATTGCAGGTCAATTTGCAGGTCAGACCATCCTGTAGACGTCCTCACGTCCACCCAATGCAACAAGGAAAAACAGATGTTTCATTTCTTGTCAAAGCTCATTTCATTAATCCTCCGGCCACTACTAGGCACAATACTAGCCACAGAGAAATCATTAATCCCAGTGTTATCATTTGCCCCTTGTAGATGAAAAGATGACCAGCACCTTCTTCTTTCGTATGAGCTCAACAACAAACTTTATTATTGGAGTTTAAACTTTACACTTCACTACTTTCACTAAACCATTCCATTACTCGATTTATAGTACTGATCAGGTACAAATCTTGCAATGCGTCAAACTTCTAAATTTGCACGTACGACTTTCATTAAACAACTCTTTTCCAAAAACAGCTCATTTTGTGCCTAGGACTTCAAAATATCGCAACTGCACAAGCAATAGAGGCCAGAACTTATGTGTGACTTAAAATATTATTAATTCTTTTTGTCAAACCATAGCAACATCTAAACCGAACACATAAATAACAACTCGGCGCCTCCTCGCTCTCTCCCCAGGGCCAAGAATCCGCGGTCCCTCCAAAATAATGTGGAATTTTGAGTTGAGAGGGAAAAAGGTCAAAAACGCTGCTGTTGCTCTTTCAGTGATTTTATTGAACAGGAATCAAAAACAATTGTCCAGGGTACAGTGTTGAATCTTCAGTCCAACTGATGACAACAGCTGTGAAGAGGAACCCCGGTTATTGAATAAAAAAGTCTTGCTGAAGTCGCTGAGACTCCCAAGCCTCCTTATCTGTCTAATGTTTTTAAAGCATTTGTATTGGTAGGCAGCCCCCAACTTCATTACTTTGCATTAAGCTTAAGTAAAGGATGTGCGAGACATGATCTCATCCCATGTACATCTGGCTGACCCTTAAAAGGAGACAGAACATGTAGTGTTTGCTCTCTGCCTTTCCTACATGTCCCTTTTTGATGGGAAGACGCAAAGAGCCGAAGGTTTCTCTCCATCCGTGGTCCCCAAAAAATGGAAATGAACGGCTCACAAATGTAACACAGACAAGTGCATTCTCTGTATTTCATACATGAACTCAACCACTTTCCAAGAAATATACTCCACAGGTCTGGATGCAGTTAGTTGTTGTTGTTGTTGTTGTTGGTCAGGATTTGTTCACAGTTTCTTTAGCACGTGTTTCCCACTCAAAAACAACTTTAGCTTTTATAACTAATAAGCAGTTGACAGTCGATCTCTGTTTTATACTGTGGTTTCCTGGCAATGCCAACTTAGAAATATAGAGGGCTGCAGTGCTTTGGATGCCGGAATTACAAAAACAAATTACAAAAAAAAAAAATGTAACTCTGATTTAGAAACGGTTAACGAATTTATTATTATTATTTTTTTTAAATATATTTTATATTTAGCGTTAAGTTCCAGGAAGCGTGACCTGCGGTTTGATCCAGCGTGTTTACGTTGCCTCCGAAGCGGCGCGGCGCTCGGCGGACCCTCGGCTTTAGGACCCGGGTGCATGGCGGCGGGCGGACACCGGTTGATGAGACGGTCCACCCGGCATTACGCATCTAATTGCCCGACAAAGAGCGGTCGTACGCCCCGGACGGAGTAGTCGGAGGTAAACTCACCGGGCGGAGAAGGCGGACCAGCCCGACGAGGGAAGCCAGAGCGTTTCTTTCTTTCTTTCCCTTCGCCTTTCCCTGTCAGTCCGCGTCGATACCCCCACCACCACCAACACCACCACCACCACCACCGGCACCTTCATCATCATCATCATCATCTCCTCCTCCTCCTCCCTCCCCTGCCGTGGGAAAGAAAGCCCGTCTCTTGTCTGACCGGCGACCACCATGAGCCAGAGGTTCACCGTCTCCAAGAGCGACGGCGACCGGCGCCCCTCCGACATCCAGGGGGAGGTGAACCAGCTGTTCGAGGGGGACGAGCCCGAGACCAGCGGCGCGGCGGAGGCGGAGGCGGAGGCGGAGGAGGACGCCGACCCCGACGCCGCCGCCGCCGCCGCCGGTACCGAGGTGGTGGTGGTGCTGAAAGGTAGGAGACGCTCACGCCGTCTTCATTCACGCCTAACGCCGTTTGTTAGCTACAGGCTAAATGCTAGCGGTCCCGGCTGCTGCTGCTGCTGCTGCTGCTGCTGCTGCTCAGCGTCCCCACGGTCTCTGTGGACAGATGTTGCGTGTGTGTGTGTGTGTGTGACTTGAATATTTAATGCCCCCCCCCCCCACGGTCGAGCTAATAACACGGGCGTTTCAGAAAAGCGTCTAAAAACGTCCCTTTTCTTTATGTGCACTATTTGTACAAATGTAATGAAAGTTGGACGCGTTTCCCTGTGTTTCAACGCGGTGCGGCTCCGACGTGTTGCTCCCACTGTTGAATGCGCTTAAAACGTGTTTTCATCATCAGCTGCCTCTGAAGGGCACCGTGTAATTCTCATTATAAATCCCTCAGCTGACGGAGAGTAGCCTCTGTGCTCTTCGTCTCTCCATCTCCACCAAAAACCCAACTTTTTGTATTTTTTAATTTTGACCTGATCCATAGGTTTTATACTTTTTTTTATTATATTCAAGAAGTATTATCCCCCTGCACATGCTTTGACATATAACTTGAAACCACAGCGTGTGAACAGGGAAGCGACTTGCTCCCCTAGTGATAAGAAGGAGATGTCAATGTCAATGTCAGGCATGTCCCAGTCTTGTGGCTTGGCTTAGTATACAGTACTATCAAAAGATATAATATAAGGCAATGATTGGCTCTTTTGTGACTGAGGTTACTTCCCATTGTTTGGTTTATGGATCAACTGACAAGGCTATGACAGTTTCCTCCGGCCCTGTCTCCTGGGAACCGGGAGCCACTCCGGTCCAATCCTGTCACGACGTCCCCCGACTGAAGTGATCGCGGTCCCGTCAGTCACTGTCTGAAACAAGTGCAGCAGTGCAGAGCAAGTGGCGGCTGGAATTCCCAACGGGGCCAGGAATGGAAGCCTTTACTATTACCAGTGATTAGCATTAGGAAAAGAGTGCAATCATTCAGGGCCAATCGAGTGAAAATAAAGATTTATCTGCAAATGAATCAATACATTCAATTCCAGGCTTAACCTATGAAGGCAACTGTATTAACGACATCTTAGCTTAACTGGCCCGTCTTCCTAGATTCCCATAAATCTCAATATTGCAGCTCTTGATGTGCTGGTTCTTAGTTTCTGCACTGAGGTCAGCTAAGCACTGTACTGGAAACACTGTAACGTCAGTTAGGCCGTCAGTTTTATGCTGTATTTACTGGTCAAAACTATGTACAGCATTGTTGGATTTGTAACAAACACTATTAAATGAAACAACAGACATTTTTTTTTTTATCATCTTTTTCTTCTATTTCTGAAGTTACATCACTCCCCTCCATCCGTACACTTTATGGCATATACTTACCATTCTCACCGGATCTGTTATACGCTATCCCCTTGTCTTGACATCAGTCCTGCAGTGCCACGGTTCAGTAGCGCTGACAGATTTCTACCGTTAAACCAATTAGCCATTTAGTCGAGGAACGAAAGCTCTTAATTACCAGTCCAGCTCTCCTCCTCGTTGCTACATGTGGTTACATAAAAGCCTCGGAGGTTCAAAACAAGCCAACGTTGCCTTGTGTGCAGATGAGTTAACATATAAATGCCCCCTCAGCATTTCTCCGTGCGACTGCCCCAGTGAATATCAATCATTCCTCTGGACAGAGAGATGGCTGTGTGGGTTGGTAGGAACAAATCCAACCATCTCCTTGTGTTCCCCTCAAGAGATGGGGTAGTGCTGTAATGGACTTCCCCTCATGTATGCTATGCTCTTGCTGAGCTGTTGCCTTGTGGAGACCGGAGTCTCTGCATCCACTTTGCTGGTTGCCATGGCGATGCGGTACCCTTTCACCAGAGTTGTCTCGCAAATGGTTTGGCACTGAGGTGGAAATGCTTTAGGTCGAGCAAGTACCATTATGAAAACAATCTCTTGCTGGCATGGTGTTCTGTATGGCTTGAAATTTTTGTAATAGAGCAGAGTGATCAACCATGATGAACATCACATTTGTAAACCTTATGTGCTTAGCTAATAAGAAATTTCTTTTTGCTTCTGCAAATCTGATAAAAGTGCATATCAGGACTACAACTTGGATTAAATTTTCAATTATTTTCTGTCAGTAAAATTTTAAAGTTGGTAATGAAAAATGTCCATCACAATCTGCCTGAGGTGAAGGTGACCTATTCAGATGACTCGTTTTGTGGGACAAAAGCCCAAGGCTACTCAGATTACTTTCCTAAAAGACAAATAGAGGCCAAAAATCTTCACATTTGAGAAACTGAGACCAGAGAATATATCTAATATCTAAAAAAATGGCAAAAATCAGAATTGTCTATCATAATAACAGTTTGTTTGCAGTTTATGTTAATAACATTTATACTGGAAAGAGTATGTAGAAGGTGTTTTTGTGTACAGGTTGGAATCTGTCGATGCCATTGTTGGCATTTTCGTGCTGAGTAATAATTCAGAAGTCTACCAAATTACCCTTCAGAATGGTTCTTATTTTAGCTGGCAGACAGGCGCAATGCCTAAAATCACCCCCCCCCCCCAGCCTGGATCTGTGATCCTGTTTCTATTGATCCAGAGGGAGGTGTGAGCTCTCAGTTGGCTCAGCCAGCCAGTATGGCTGATGACCGGCTGCAGAAGATCCTCGTCTGGCTGCCAAGTGCCCTCTCTGCCCTTGACATTGCAGCGGTGTAAAGAGATATATCTTTGTTAGATCGGCAGAGCTCAGTGGAATGGGCTGCAGAGGGGTTCAGGATTGGCTGTGTGTTACATACCCAGCAGCTGGCTAAGTAGGGGAGGCTTTAAAACTCCCGTGTCATTCAGAAACATCTGACAACTGACATGCTGATATGCAGCAATTCTTTTAATTAGGAAAAACGCTGCATGCTTGGACAAACTGCGATGCCCTGCTTTGGAGAGAATTTGCATTTAACCTTGAACCCGACAACAATGATCCTTTTTTGGTAAAAGCTATTATTATATAAACTTACATTAATTGTTCTTTTTTATTTGGGTCACTTGGATACATTGAGATGTCAACACAACTTGGCTATATTATTTATTTTATTAGTTTATTGTACCACCCTCACAGATAAACGGGAAAAGAGAATTATCGCCTTATAAAGGTAACATAGTGAGCATGTTAGCAAACAGAAAGCTACTGGGTGTGCTTATTAACGCACCCCAGAAGAAAAAGAACAACATTAGCAGTCATTTGGAGTCATGTTTCTATCCACTTGATGAATGAATGTCCAGTATTAAGGCCCCTTCTAAGTCCGTTTGGTCTCCAACCCCGTCCCGAGTGAAATTTCTGTCTGCTGCTAAATGCTCCACTGAGTCACTAACTTTCCTGGCTGAAGGTTGGTAGTTTATGGTACGTTTATCCAAACTTTCTCCTAAGACAACATCCTGCTGTTGTGGCTGGAAGTCAGGCAGGTGGGGACCGAAACCAAAACAGTAAAGTTTCATAATGTAAATCCAGAAGTGTTGGCTGAAATGGGCTAAAACCCTCTGTAGAGCTGAGGGGAACCACAGAGGAGAGTGATGATTATCCGTTAATTCGTCGCTGCGAGTGTCACCTTTCACATATAGTATTTTTAACCATTGTTAAAAACTTGAAAGGAGCAGAGAAGAGGTTTTCTGCTCAATTCCTTTAACTTGCTTGCTGTAACTACCTAAATTAATAATAGCCATACAGAGACCTGTCCACTTGTGTCAAAACGGAACAATTTTGGCCCTTTTGATTGGTCTCTTTTTATAACACAATCCATTATTGATGCACTCCTCACCCTTGACTCTTGTGGTTTCCTCACGAGCTGTGATTGCTCTCCGAATTGCTCACAAGCTCTAAATCTGTGTATGAGCACGTGTGTATATACTTGTGGTTTAGCTTTTTTTATGTATCAACAAACTATTGTAGCAGAAAAGTGTAGAACTAAAAACGGAGACATCTGATGTCAATAACTGTAACCCAATTTGTCCTCAGTGTTTTTGTCCATGAGCAGAGGCCGACTTGGCTGAAGTGTAAACTGTGTCAGGATGTCCTGTTTTTCTTCCAGGCAAATGCAGTCCCGAAGAGTGATACAGCGCTGTGATAACAACAGCCACAATCACAGCTACACAACTTGACAACCTCATGACAGCAGCAAAAAGAGAGATTTGTATTTCTACTGCCTCTGGTTTGGTCCTTCTTTGAGCAAAACACAGGTGTCTGTGTGTGTTTTGGCCACTCACTGTGTGTCAGTCACTTTTTAAAATGCGTAAGGCTATATACAGAATTATCTATGTGTGCTTCAGGGTTCAATGGAAGTGTACCATTGCAAGAGTTTGTGATTTCCCGCAGTCTTCCTTTCACTCTAATTTATACAGTGTATTATTCTGTGTTCAGCTTGTTGTGGTGTCATCTAGTCTACGACTGCCTTTCTCCATCAAACTCTGAACAGAGCAGAGCAGACCGGGACTGCATTATTAAAAGACAAGGCTGGCAATGTTCTGTATTTTTGTCATTGTCAACAGAAAACCAAACAGTGTTTCGGCTAGCCCTCTCATCCCCTCTGAAGATGTAAGTCTTAAAATTTGGGTCATAGATATATACTTTCATTCAAAAAAAAAAAAAAAGCTTACAAATTTCCTACCTGGGCACCTTTTAGGAATATTATTCAAACAGGAGTAAATAGTGAATTTGTTGATTCGTTGGGGCTGTTGTCAGCAGCAGGACAATGGGACCTACTCAAAAGAAACTACAGTGCCCATGTTCGTGCTGTAGTAATGAAGGAACATGTCACCCAATGCAACTGTCTGGCTTGTTGATATGACCAATGGAGAGAGAGAGAAATCTGCTGTGTCACGCTGTATCATAATAGTACAATAATAGTTTTTTTTTTATGGAAACATTCATAATAAGAAAATAAATACTAATAGCAGATATTATTATCATTATTGCTATTATTGTTATTATTATTATCGTGGTTAATAATAATAATAATAATAATAATACTCAAATTTGACTGACACTTTTATACAGCAGTGGCTGCCAGGGATTGTTCCTCCATGACAATGAGCTTTTGGCTGACCAGGCGGAGGATTGTTTGTCTGTTTACTCGGGCCTTTCTGCCCCTGTGCAGCAATGAACACCATGTAGATAATAAACAGCCTCTTTGATGTAGAGGTGCAGTCCGATGGTTTTCACAGATATTGACTCACAAAGGCCTATTGTGGATGACTCCCATTTTCGGAATAATATAGTAGGGTGGCGGTTTTTTGTCACTCCTCCGAAGAGGAGGGGACACCTGATGAGGGTTTTGTATGGGGTATTTATCAACCCTCGGAAAGCTTTGTGTAGTCACAGCTTATCTTGTCAGGAAAAGAGAAATGTGTTGAAATCATTGAAATTTACAGGGGTCTACAAAAATAATTCAAATGTAAAGGTAGTGCCTAAATCACAATTACTGGCTGACAGAGCCCTTTTCTATGGTGCAAATACAGCTAATTGGCAGTAAGACGTTCAGTCTAATATGAGCCACCTTTGTAACACTGTCTGCAGTGATTGTTATTGCAAAGTTAAAGTGTTTATAATATTTTGTCTGTCCCCTGTTGTTATTGTGGCCACAGAGAAACAAACATACCTCTAGGGTGCAATAAAACTGCCTCAACTGTTTAAGTAATCATAGGTTGCTATAAACAAAAAGGTAATCAGTCAAAATCTTAGAGTTCATAGCAGTTTAATGAGGTTTAGATTATATTTATGTCCAGATTGTGTTACCTTAAGTAAACCAGAAGAGTTTGAGGTACTCTTTTTGACTCAGGATTGCCTTGATTGAAATTCATAGTGGCATCCTCTTGTTTTGAATCTTTCCCAACCACCTTATCAAGTGTGGGCTGGGAATTTGAACATGGGAGCCTGTCAGTTACAGGCCAGATTTTGTAACCGTTAACGTTGAGCGGCATTTCCATTTCCAGACCAGGAACAACAAAATGGCAACACAGAGCCACAATAAACCTGTGCACCTGTGTGTTGGGTATCTATGGTGGGAGTGAGGCTACTGGTTTGTTTTCATAGCACCTGAGGGCAGTTTCACAAAACCTAGATAGTGAATTAAGCCGGGATTTTTCAGACATCCCGGCTGAATTTAGATGTGACTTGGTTTCATGAACACAATGGCACATAAGGTACCATGGAGATTTATTCTGCGAAGCTAGCCTGGTTCGGACCAGTCTAACAGCTAGGCTTGGTTAATCCATCTGTGTTAGGGCCAAAGCCCATTTGCAGAGTCTGATGCACGTCAGGTCCGTCAGGTCCGTCAGGTCCATGTCTGGGTTTTCAATTAAATCCACATTTTTTTTTTTGCCATCTTCAACAATTTCAGCCAATTTATGGCACTATATGTTAAAAGCACCTTCTTTCATCTGCAATCATTACCACAAGTAAACAAAAATATCTAACACTTCGCAGCTTATATAGCAAGTAGTCAACTAATAAGAATTACACTTAATGGCATATTAATATATAGCTAGCATTGTCCATTAACCTGTAAGTAACTATGATGACATAGGTTTCACAAACCCAAATGGTGGTGTAGTAGTGGGCCATTCCCCAAAATTTTCTTTTTCTGGGCTTTTAATGGTTAAAATAGCACTGTAACACAGGGTTTCTGTCATTGATTTGCTTTAAACTATCACGAAATAATGTCCTGTTCTTCGGCATTTTGATGGTAGCAAACATCATTTAATGGAGGCTTATGAGGAACTGAGGCACATTATTTGCAGGAAAGGAAACACGACTGTTATTAGAAAAGAGTGAGATAAGGTGTGGGAGACAATAACACATAAAAAGAATGGGTAAGTAGCCTTAAAATATAACTGTACTAACCACAGATCTTGTCTGAATCAGTCATAATTAGCCTTTAAGGAGTTTATTGCACGTTAACAGTTGTACCAACACTTTGCTTTAAAAAGTGTCAATGTTCGGCTTCTGAGGAAATGTCTTTATGAATTTCTGTTCATACAGAACAAACATGACTGGACAATTGAGGACTTGGTGACAATTTAAAGTGCAATACTTGTTATGACGTATGGCGCAGGCGTCTTCTCCATTCCAGCTTCAGTAAATCTGTGATTGACCAACAACGTCTTTTGAAGAAAGCTGTGGACGCACATTTTTTTGGAATTACTTACACCTGGTGGAGTAGGTGCCGCTATGCGTCACATAGCGGCACCTACTCATTCTGGCTCGGCCTTCGTGAAACGTAAAAAGCCAGGATGCTTATGTGAAATGGCACCTCTGGTCCCACTTGTCATGCATCCCATATGTAATAGTGTTGTTGACTAACATCTGTGTCTCATTTCCACACTTTGTATAAATGTACCTAGGTTTTGACTATACTGTGTGTGTGCGTATTGGAAAAGCATACTCACGGATGTCAGTGCGCATGTTAAATTCGTTTGATGTTGATGGACACTAGAATGCAGTGTACAATGAAATGTTATTTTTGATGGAAGTGAGTGAGACAGCTTAAGGAACATCTTGAAAAACAATAATTAAAGCGATAAATGAAAAAAAATATATATTTGCGTTGTGTATATTTAGCTTCTATATATGTAATTGGCAGTAGTCACAGTTTTGTTGATATCCTTTGGTGGACAACTATCATTTCCAGTACAAAACAGTCGATTACGTTGGTTTCTTCTCCAGTAGCTGCTAGAACAATATCTAAAGTTTATATTGTTTACATTAGTGTCGACTTGGGAAACATCTTTAACCTTCCACTTACCTTTCCTTGTCCTCTTGCCCATCTGTCCTGCTCCTGCTGTAATGCCATTAAACGGCTGAAATTTTCTCCCTCAGAAGAGCCATTGATTTGTAATCTAGCTAGCCATTAAATGCCATAGCCTCTCTGCTATCACTCACCCTGTTATTCCTTTTTTCTGTCAAAGGGCGAACCATCAATACAGTTTTAGATCAATACGAGTCATACACCATTACGTATGTATGTCCTGTCCAGTCCCAATCTAATTTTCAGAAGAGCTGTTTAAATTGAATCAAATGACGAGAGGCTCCTTCAAGGGTGGGCCCGTGCCGACAGAGAGGTGTGTGCACATTGACCAGACAGCAGAGGGCAGCGTCTTTAATGTTTTTAATGTTTGTGTGGTTGCTGAGTGTTGGAGGTATCTTAGTCAAAATCTAAATCTTGACAAAAACTATTGCTTAAAAATGTTAATGTACAACAGACATGTATATTTTTGAACCGTTGCCTTTTGCACGTACAGAAATGTGCCGAGGTAAATGCGAGTCTGAAGGGTGAAAGTGAGAAATGAATTGCTCTGCAGTGACTCATTGCGTTTTCCTGTCGAGACAACAGGGGGCAGCTGCGTCCTTTCCCAGCGACTACGTTTATTCCCTTGAGTCAGAATCATGTGGTAGAAAAACCTGGTATGAAAAGCGGGACGAGGAACCCGGTGAATTACACAACAGTCTGTGTGGTGTTTGAAGATAGGTGTGTGTTTGTGTGTGTGCGTGTGTGTGTGTGTGTGTTAGATGCACGGCAAGTGACAAGAGAGAGCGTGCGCGCTCTTGTGTGTGTTTTAGTAGGTGAAGATTTAAGACGGGGGGGCAGTTAAAGATGGCAAGCACAAGAGGGCTAGAAAGCCTAGATATCCTCACGCTGTTATGTAACACACAAACAGGGGGAGGTGTGTGTGTGTGTGTGTGTGTGTGTGTGTGTGTGTGTGTGCGTGCGTGCGTGCGTGCGTGCACGAGTATATGGGACCAAATGATAGAAAGTGACAAAATCCTCCTCACATGCAGGCAAGCTGCCGGGCAGACCTCAGTGACACTAACACGGGACGAACGGGTGAGAGAGGAGGAAAGAGAAACATCGGCGGGGAGAGGTAGAACATTTTTCTCTCTGCCACGCAACCCTGCCTATGACACATCCATCACAGGTCCCCGGATCGAGCGGCTCGGACAACCGCGGCGCGTTCTGCGGCACGCGGGCCGGTCCGCAGTCTTTACACTGGAGATTTCTATCGTGTCCGTGTTCTCACGTAGTCAACAACATTAATATCCCGCACCGATTCAGCACGTCAGGCTCTTTTAGAACATCCTGTTAGAAATGGCCACAAATGTCCTTACGAAGGTCTTGTGCAGAAATGTTCCACAGAGTAAAACAGACCGAGCTCAGACGCATTTCATGTGTATTTTTCACATTTCACATATCAACTTTTTTTAAAATGTATTATTAGTTTTTTTGTTTGTATTTTTTACATGTAAAGAGATGTGGATGTTTCCTTGTATTGTTTTTTGAGAGTAACTGTGGCGTTCTTATTTGATATAGATCCTTATATTTACAAGATCTGAAACAATTGCTCGATTAATCGCTTAGTCGGTCGACAGAAAATTCCTAATTAACTCCTTGGAAGGAACGTGTCCTTTTATTAGTATGAATAGAAGCACGTCTGTGTCCTTGTCCGCGATGAACCCCTGGATTAATCTATGCATGTCAACTTCGATTTAGGGAATTCATGAAGGGCGTTTTTTTTTTTTCCACTATTTCCTGAACTTTTAATAGACTGAAAGATGAACTGAGAAAATAATCGTCTGATTAATCGGTAATGAAAATAATCGTTGTGACAAAAAAGATTGAAGATTAAAGAATACCAGTCACGGGAATGAAAAAGGATGATGTAGAAATAATGAATCCATCAAATTCCTGTGAAATCAGTCTATCTCAGCCCTCTGTCTCTCCCGCTTTTACTTCGCCTCCCAGTGACTAGTCTTTATTGTGCGTTTGATTCTTTCATTGCGTGTGTCACAGTCTGCCTATCCTGGTGTTGCTGTTAGTTTCATCATCTGGAATGTATTTATTAGTCCTGTGGGATCCGCCCTCTCTCGGCTCACCACCATCAGAATTTGTGGGCAGCCAAGTCTCTCGGGATTTTTCAGCTCACATTTAACAGCTGAACCCGGCGGTGGGGGGGCGCAGTTAACCAGAATCTGTCGTGTAGCAAAGTTGCCATAATATTTCCCTCCAAAAATATGATAATATGAGCTACGTATCTTGAGGTACTAAATGGAGCAATGACAAAATTATTTATGTTGGGTCGGTACGATCATTTATTAGACATCGGTTGCCAGAATATATTACTGCCACCAGAATTTATGAGTTACACATACTGCTGTAGAATTGCGTGTGTGTGTGTGTGCACATGTGTTGTTTTGGTCTGATTTAGAGAGCAGCACACGCTCCAGCTACCGAGGCGATGGAGGCAGAGAGCAGCGGGCCAGAGATGCAGGTCATGGATCCCCATGGGGATGGGCTGGTATTCAGGAATTATACCAGGCCTTCCTGTCCCTCAGGACCGCTGCACTCTGTTCTCTCTCTCTCTCTCTCTCTCTCTCTCTCTCTCTCTCTCTCTCTCTCTCTCTCTCTCTCTCTCCCACTCTGTCTGGGAAAGAATTTGGGGTGGGCACTGGTGCGGGGGCATAGTTTAGGTGCTGAAAAGGTGAACTGTAAAGGAAGATATATGATGCGAGAGTTGCGCCATTAGCTAAATGAATTTTAATTATGTGCTCTGAATCTGAATTTTGTGTGTTGTGAATTTTAATAATGTCTCTTTGGCCGTCCGACTGCTGGGCTAGTTTCCATAGTGCTGCAGCAGGCAGGAGGGAGAAGGGCCTCACTGGAGTTGTTCCACAACCCACTTCTTTCCACAGTCCAAAGGTTCTGTCAGCTCGGTTGCGCTCGGTTGGGGGTACACACTCTCCATCACTATTACAATGCATGCCACTGCCACTGCACAATGTCAAGAGGGGGACTGCAGAACAGGCCTGGGTCAAATAGGATTTCCAAATACTTCTCATAGTCCCGTAGTGCAGGGATTGATTATGTTAGACGCAAGGGCAATAAGAGTAGACCTTGACAATTACCACTCACCAACACCCTATTCAGTTCTCCAAACAGGATAAAGAATCCAGGTTGTTTGTACTGACAGATTCCTAAATAACTGTTCCAAATACTATTTACAGACACCTGCTCTGTTCAGTATCATCCAGTTGAAAAGCTGCAGCCAAAGCAATCTCAGACATGGATATAGAAACGTAGCTACCTCATTGGCCACTGTTGTTCGTAGCTGCTGTACGTCGCTGCTGTGCATCCGTGCGTCCGCCATGTTGGAGCGCTCAAGATCCGATGGTAAAATAATACAATGTGTATTTAGAGATTTAGACTTTGCTAAAAAATTCCCTGTCACTCGCTTAATTCCAAACTGGTTTTCATAAACTGTCTGTAGCCCAGGCCTCACTCAAATTTTATTTTGATGATTTGATCAAATTGTCATTGCCCTTCAAAACTCTGCCGTCAAAATAAACCCATTGCAAGGAGACGGTTTTGTCTTATAAATAATGTTATCAGGCCATGTGGTACTAAGTGATGGTTTCCTTTTCTTTTCCTTTTGGAAGCTAACTTCCCAAAGGAAGTAAGGGGGTAAAGTAAGGAGTATTAGATATGGGTTTTCAGTTGTCCTGACTAACAAGTTAGCAAATAGCTGCCTACTTAAGGCTACAGGGCAACGTCACAGGGCAACAGTATCTATAGTAATTGGAGTATATACTCTTGCCACTTGTTGAATCAGCCTTGCTTTGGTCCTTTTGTCTCTTTAGAAAATAATCTTTGACTATCTAAATTTTCAACTTGCCTTGTCATTCATCTGTTTACTCCATCCACCAATCTGCACTAGGCAAGTAGCGTACAACAGCCTTGTGTTGCCATAGCCTTTGTGCCAAGGTCGGCTAAGATTATACTGTATGAACTGCCTTTTTTTTTTTTTTGTTGGTCCACCACCCAGCACACTGCATGTTGTCTCACAGTGGGATCGGTAGTACTGCAAGTATTTTCAATTAACGATAATGTCAGAAACTTTTTTTAACTGCAGTGTTTATGTAAATAGTAAATGTAATAGCTCAGAACAGTAAATAATATATATATTTTTTATATGTGCAGTACATTGAAGTAAAAGTATGTGACAGCTGTATTTCCACTCCACAGAATGTAACCATGTTTGCTGTCACACACACACTTTGTTTAGAGAAGTGTACTGTGTGTGTACTGGTACCACATAGAGTGGTTACATAACACTAATGAGCTTAATAGTAAGTCTGTTGCTAGTCTTATGCTTCTCCCATGGCTTTAATCACTTTAGGTTCTGAGTTTGATTTTTGTTATCTACTCAAGAAAGACATTATTACACTGTATTTGTGTTAGTCAGCTTTTATTTATTCATGTATTCATTTTATTCAAATTATACTTTGTGGAATAGCAATCAAATACCCAAAATAACAGAAAACCTCAGTAAGCATTCAGAACACTCTCTTTGTATATTTGGACACAAATGCATGCATTAGTGCTCATACACACATTAGTGCACAAACAATTTATTAAAAACTGTGGAATTCTAAACTTAAAAGACTTTTCATAAATTGTTTAAGTCCAGTAGAATTCACTTATACAGATAACCAAAGTTGGTGGCTTATGTATTACTTATTCCTGCAAATGGTAGGTGTTGTATCTGCTTTCGTTCTAGCCATCCGAGATGTGTTTGCCGGTGCTGTATTTGTAAGAGTTAACATTATATGACTTATGTACAGTAGCACATTTTCTACTGCTGCAGCTCCACATTAAAAGCATTTAACCTGCGGAACAAGAGTTGACTGTGTTTTTATGACGTAGTCACAGGAAATGCAATGTGTTTAAAGTGAGTTTAACATTTACTGTTATTGTTCATCATTCCAAATAATCTACCAAACAAGACGGTGATCATGTTCATTATTTTTTTTAGACACCAGATCAGTTTGAAATATTGCAGGAGATAAATGATGAAGACAGAGCAGCCACAGTGAGCTGCTGGCTGAGGAGGTGCAGGCGACAGGCTGCACACCTCCAACCTCTCAGCCAGGTAACCAACTATTTTCCCTGTGTCCTGCTGCTTGCAGACTCATGCCATGTGCAGCATAACATTGATCATGGTTGCTCACACAGTGATGTTAGAAAGCCAATTATTTCCTGACTTCACTATTAAAATGACAGTCGTTTGTTTTGCTGCCCCCAGAATTCTGTGACCTGTTTTATTATGCCACACTTGCTGTTATCACCAGCAAATGTAGGTGTTGCCAAATCAACTGGGGCTGAAGTCTTCGAGATTCGCACCTTAAATTACTTGGTGTGCTCTGTCTGATGCTGCCCTCAAATGCTCTGTAAACTTCGTCAGTTAAAAAGATGTTAATGTGACTTGACATGCATTGTGTTTTTGGATAAAAATATTCTTTTTTTATTTAGACGCAGGCAGCGTTGAGCTATTTGATTTTGTAGGAACAGAATAAACAGCAGAGAATCACATGATCTGCTGAG
The DNA here is from genome assembly GCA_016859345.1 of Istiophorus platypterus. Taxonomy (NCBI): domain Eukaryota; kingdom Metazoa; phylum Chordata; class Actinopteri; order Istiophoriformes; family Istiophoridae; genus Istiophorus; species Istiophorus platypterus. Next base: position 22,006,533 of record CM029117.1, read on the forward strand.
ACTTTCTTTAAATAACTAAAGCAAACATTTGTCAGCTAAAACTTAGATATACTGTATTGTGGCACTCGAACCATGTAACCGCTAACTGTGTTGAATGCCAAGCAACAACACAGTCAGATGCATAAATTAAAAATAATTAAAATAAATAAATAAATAAAAACATAGCAACTACAATTATTCATCACATTTACCATTCTCAGCAACTAAGAAGCATCTGACTTCCCTGGTGGATTTTCCACTTCGGTGGGTTGTTCATGTGTGCTCGGCTTGTGCTGTAATTATGACATTTCCAAGAGCACTTGAAGATGGGCCAGGCTGCCCTCAATGCCGCACTCGTGCAAGGTGGTGAAACATGTAATTTCAAGCCTTTAGGTGAATAGACTTACAGCACACAAATTAATAGTTGGATTGAAGCTTTGAATTTAAAATGTTGCATGGAAGAGTGTCATAAGAGAGAAAATATTGAACAACTTAGGACAACTCTGGACAATAGATAGACTATGATCAAATTCACACTGCTGGCTAAACCCTAAAATCCTGTGACAATACAAATTCTTATATGTTTCTGTTTCCCCTGAAACAATTAGTTTATTATCAAAAATATAATCAGCAGATAATGAATAAAATCATCTTTAAAACCAAAGTCAAAAACTGATTACTGCTTCTCAAATGTGAATATTTGCTGTTTCTTTGTCTTCTATAATAGTAAAAATTTTTAGTAGAAAGTTTTAGTAAAAATAGTAGAAATTTTTTTAGATTTTGGACAATCACTCAAAAACAACCCCCCAAAAACAAACAACAACCAATCTCATGATGTTAACGTGTGCCTTGGAAAATTTCGATGAGACTTTTCAGTTATTTTCTGACTTTTTGTCCAAAATATTATATTATTAACAATTAATCAGTTAATCAAGAAAAGAACTGGATAATGAAAATATTTTTTTGGTTGCATATCTAGTTCCTCTGCTGAAATGTAAAGACATTTGCCCAAAACAGTGGATTCAATTTGTGTGGAAAAGGCAAGGAACAAATGAAAAATGAGAAGATGTTAGATGGTAGATGGAAAGACAAGAGCATGAGGCCTGTAAAATGAAGGTGGTGAAGACACATATATATATTTTTTTTCAAATTAACCCTTTTACATGATTTGTACAGTCTCAATGTGAGTTGTAAATCCAAAGCACATTCTAAAGAACCCTAATTAGGGCAGCATCTAATGATGATTATCTTCTGCAACAGCATGGTGGGTATCGTGTGTGTGTGTGTGTGTGTGTGTGTGTGTGTGTGTGTGTGTGTGCGTGCGTGCGTGCGTGCGTGTGTGTGGACATTGCAAAATGTGGTTGAGTGCATATGTACTCAGTACATATGTAATAATGTAATAGCTATGGAGTACTCACGAGTCAGAACGTCAACATGTTGACGGGCATCGCAGCTCTAGTTTTTATTACTGATTAATGTTCAGATTATTTTCTTGATTAATTGACTAGTTGACATTTATATAAAATATCAGAAAACGGTGACAAATTCCCATCACAGCTCTGAGAGAGGCCGAGGGCAGCATATCTAAATTCTTCATTTTTTGTTGTTTCATTTTTTCCAGAACACAAACATATGATCAGACAGCAATAAGTTAGGTTCCCCTAATAGACTGACAACGAATACAGCAGTTCAGCAATAAATCCTACCTTCATGAATCTTAGGTTTGTGTGGAAACTTTGGAAACATCTTTATGATCATTTTGGAGGCTTAAGGTTGTTGTGCTGTTGAACTGTATTGTGTTATACAGACATTTTGTCCACCCCATTTGTATCAATAAGTGTACACTAAAAAATCAAACCCCTCTCTGTATAAATGCAATACAGTTGAAAAAAGCACCACAAACTCCATCTTCTGGAATTATCATTCAGTTGAATCAGCAGCTCTCTTAAACAGTTTCAATAAAAATTGAACATTATAACCCTCATGACGCTTGGATTTGTTGCACAACTGTTGTATTAGACAACATTAATTTTTGCTCGGCGTACCTAATAAACTGCAAACTGTATAATACATTTGGAATGAGCAAATTCTCACATTTATTAAGCTGACCAATATGAGTGTGAGAAGTGACTGAAACAACAAAAATTGCTCTCAAAATACTTGAAGAATAAGACGAACTTTTGTGTAAGCTCCGTCCTTTTCCCTGCCTTCAGTCCGTCCATCCATCCATCCATCCATCCATCTATCCTTTTCTGCAAGTGCCCCAAGTTTATTTAGAAACATGGCCACTATCCATTTTGGGAATCAGCCCTACAGTTGCTTTAAGAGTGGATTGAGTCATGACAAGCCATTAATCCTCTCCCCTTCTTTCCCCTCTCTGGCATTTGCTCTGTCTCTCTCTCCCCCCTTCCCTTTTCATGTCTCTGTGACCTTCCCTTTATCTGCCTGCCAAAAAGCCGGCTTCTTCTGGAGTTGCTGTAACGATGAGTATTTGAAGAAGGCACATTATGATCCTCTCTCCGCAGTCATTTGTTTTCCCACCCTGTGCCTGTTGCCGGCCAGGTAAACTGCAGACATTAAAGCTCTGCTGCGCGCATGATCTATCTTTACCAACACGTCCACCTGATATGTAGTTAATGTCTGCGCTCCATCATTTTTAGGTATGATTTTCACACACAGCACTTTTCCTCCCATGCCCAAATTTTCTCTCTCTCTCTCTCTCTCTTCCTCCCCCTCTCTCCTAACCAGCACGTCTCCCTCTTTCTCTCGCTCTCCTCTTTTTATGTTCGCTCAGCTTGGGGCCACTTTGCCTGTCTGGCCTGCTGAATGGATGGAAAAAAACCACCAGTATGTGAATAGGTGTTTGGTTGGCTTGCTTTGTTAATGGTGTGTAGAGGATGATAGGGAGACTGCGCTGCCCAGCATTTTGTGTGTGCGCAGTCAGAGCGCGTACAGATGTGTGTTGCTCGTGGCAGCAGGGATCAGGGTTTTCTCTGTGAAAAAGAAGGTGGGGGGGAAAGTGAAACACTGACATCTTGGATTTTTAGCCATTAGCCGCCCCCAACCCCCCCCCCCACCTCCCACCCCAATTGTCAGCAGTGTGAGCTAAATCTAGACGGATGGCAAATAGGTTTATTGTGTCTCTCTCACACACACAGTCCATCACACTCCGTCACACTCCAGGTTTGCTTGCATTCTCTCCACTCGTCGCCTCGCCATCCTTCTTGCTCACTTTCTCCCTCTTCGTTACGTCTCTTTTTGCCATTGCCGTTACCCCCTCTCTGTATTTTGACTCCCTCTCTTTCCTCTCCTCTCCTCTATCATTCTTTCTCTCTCTCTTCCCACCCCCTCACTCTTACACCCTCTCTCTCCCCTTGGTTTTGGTGCAATGCAGTGGCTCCACCACCACATTGGAGACACAACAGCCTTGGCAAACGAGGTCTCTCTTTCTCTCTCTCTCTCTATCACTTTCCCTCTCATGGTCTCTCGCTCACACACACACACACACACACACACACACACACACACACACACACACACACACACACACACATGGGCAAACACACTTTCTACTTTATATTCTCTGATTTTAGCCCCAATTTCCCATCTCTCTCACTTTCTTACTCTCTCAAGGCTTATCGAGAGGAAGAGACAAAGCCTTGAGAATGAGCCGAACAGTAACCTCAGCCATTTCCATATCAAAAAGCTGCACAAGATTTGAAATAAAAGGCACAAACACAATCCTTTTGCCCTCATTCCTGCGAGGAAGACTTGTGGATTTCCATATGCACACACCACAGCCTTCAGAAGCCCTGTGCTTCTCAAACGGTTGCAAGGCAACCACCTCTTCAATTTTCATGATGGATTGCTCTCTGATTTCTGGGGAGCAAAGACATTTCATAGATCTTGGGAAGAACAAGACTTTTTGTAATTCGTTGTTTGTGTCACCCATCACACCTGAACAGACTACCAGACACAGCACTGCAGGAGGCGACTGGCACTGTGTTGTAGCATCAATCCAGCTCAGCACTCAGTCATTCTGGATCTGCCAGCACTGATTAAAAATATATTTGATGAGGGATTGTTCTCCAGTATCATATATTCTCAGCTGGATATACCTACAAACCAACAAAAGGATTTCAGTGTCAGACTCACGGTATAATAATGTCATCCTTCATCACATCGGAAACGCACCATGATTAAACAACAGGGTTTATACAGTGTAATAAATAGGTTTATTTGCACAGAAGATGGTACGAGTACAATAGATTGCCAAAGATAATAAACAAAAAACATCATTCAGTCACCTAATTTCTGTCTTCATTTTTTTTAATGCTGACTCAACAGTTACTTACTTGTCTGTAATTTTACCCCATACTTTCTTGGGCTATTTTAAATGAATTTTTTTTTCATAGTTAGTCATTTGTTTTCTCAACTTGTAATATCCACTAAATGGATGGATTAAATGTTCTCATTTTATGTATTTGTATGTCTTCCCTTCTCTACTTAAAACCATTCCTAAGCATCACATTGAAATTCTGAATAATATCTCTGGTTTCCTAGTTCCCTGCCCACCAATCCTGTCTGTCCTTTTAATCTTTACTCAGCACTACTGAAAATATTTTAGATTATCAAAGTATTAAAGAAGATAACTGGAATTTGTGTCCCCCATCAGGTCATGTGTGGGGAGATTCTGGAAAGATCTGGTGACTAAACTGTGGCTGGACTGAACTTTGGACGAATGTTCAAACCAGGCACCATAATCAGGCTGCATATGGGGCAGTGTTTTAACTATCTATATGAGAAGCAGCCAAAACTACATAAAACACACAGTAATGGTAGACCCAGACTCTAAGAAAGAATGGTTCCAAAAGGGTGATGGCACAGAGTTCTTCTTTGAACCATAAAAACTCTCGGAAACTCTTTTTCTGCTGACAAGGTTCCGAAAAGTTCTAGTGCGGTAAAGGAGGAATCCCTGGACTTCATCTTGACCTGCTACCCTGCTTTAAACAGAGACTTGTAATTGATTTGCACTGTGGATGTTTGAACTAGTTTTCATCATTTTTTTTGTTGAGAGGGTCGCACCTGCAATTTTTGAGGACGTCTAGTGCTTGGTCCCAATGGGTTTTAATCCGCTTATTATAAGTCACTTTGGAAAAAAGTGTCTGCCTATTTAATGAAAAATTACCTATCAGTTAAACCAATAACCACAGAGAACCATTCTGGAAAGAAAGATGTTTTATGGAAAGAGGAAAAAATAACCTTTAGAGTTTTTTATTTTTTGCAAACACTTAATTATATTTTATAGTATGAGTAATTGACATCTTTGATTTTTTCCAAATCAAAAAGACAAAGCAGTGAATGTATAATATAATACAGACATATAATACTGTATATTAGTAATGATAATGAGTACAGTACAGTATCATTACAATTTACACTGATGCAGTGAAATTTGGTGTAAGCGTTTCTGGCATTGATTGGTTTTAAAGTCATGAAAAACCAAACAAGGAGAAATGCCAGTATAATTTAAATTAGAAAGAGACCCAGAGAAGTTACAATTTTTAAGAGTTGAGAAATAATTGGACTTTGCAAATGATACTGAAACTCAATACAAGGAATATGTCTCTAAAATCCTGCACATTTTGGTGCATGTTTTATTGTTTTTCTTATAGTCAACAAATCCCAAGAAAAGACCAGAGCCAACCATGGTTTTAGTCCACTGGTATACGTGCAATTATTTTTAAAAGAAACTACAGTGGCTGTGTTCAATGAAGGAATTAATTTTTAAAATATTTTTTTAGACAGCAGTGGAGGCCTATTGACTAAAAAGCAGCTACATCAGCCTTGGCTTTACATGCAGTTTATGTTTAAAGGATCAATTAGTTATTGGCTTTGTCTATAAAAGCAAACTGTAGAATATCACCGGCCTTATCCTAAAAAAAATGCATGAAAATGGCACGTAGCGTCTGTTCTCAAAGTCTAGTCTAGAATCAGTTCTTCTCGCTTTTGGATTCAGTTAGCAGCGCATTAGCCCACCCCTGCCACAGAGGCATGCAGGGCTGGATGAGGCAAACCCAGTGTGAAGCATCCCTCCTTATAATCTGAGCTATTTAAGGCTAACACTCCCACTTGTGAAAACCCAAAGCTGAGCCTGTGATTTAGAATTCCATGTACGAGTTACGTAATGCTTTTGTCTTTCATGCCTGAACTCCTCTCCAGGCTTAGGCATAGTTTATTAATGAAAGAGATTGCATGATTGGGGGGTAGTTATCTGTGTGTGTGTGTGTGTATTCGCATCATTGAACAATAGTATATCTGTGTGTAGTGTGTGTGTGTGCGCGCGCTTGTGCCAATGGAAGGAGATTGTGGGGATTCCTGTGCATTTGACATGAGGAGCTTGACAACATGGCCACCCACGACCATGAAAGGTCAGGGTTTGTCTTCCCCGAAGACCGTATAATGCCCTGTCACGGTTAGCACGCATTACCCACTTATGCCAGATGGCATATGTGACATGTTATGTGCACTGACTGAAAGGCCCCACAAGTTGCAGCCAACTAGACGCTGATAACCAACAGTTGTTATTCAGTGTTGTAGATGAAGGACTAGAGCAATGCTGTTGCACACAAAGCGTTGCTGTCCTGTGTCCTCTTGTGAATTATTCAGACATCCTGTCATGTTGAAACTGAAAATTCAGAGGGTAAATTCCAAAAGCAAAATATGACATCACTTGTCTCTCTGGTCTAACAGTAATCCGAGGTTACAGAGTTAAGATGTGTCAGCCTTTTATCTTTTTAAAGAGTTTCATTGCAGGGTTAAATTGTGTACAATGTCTGTGTATTTGTATCTACTCTAATTTGTGCAAGAATTAGAAATTATAGTGGCATAGATCTTTCCATCTCAGATAATTTTATAAATATAGTTCAAAAAACACTCCTATACTTACTGCAGTAATTATATAATATACTATGACTAAAAGTCCAATTGATTAAAAGTTTTGAGTAAAAAAATAAGATGAATATTTCCTTATTATTTACTCCAAGCAGAGAATCTGAAATATGCCAAGAAATGCAGCAATGCTCCAGTAAAGGCAGTGAAGAATACTGCTGGCAAACAACTGTATACCATGAATTTTGGTGAGTAACCGTCAATGTAAAGATAACTTTCGTTTACAAGGGCTTTTAACATCTTTTAACATTTGTCAACAAGACCTGCCCATGTAAATAAAGTAGCTCACAATTTTAGTTTTGCCTGCAAAGAAACCTCATTGCCTTATACAAACGAGTAGCGGGGGGTATTTGAACATGCATGTTTTGCAGACTGCAAATGCGATGTACAAGTTTTGGGTAACAGTGGCATCATGCCAGATTCAGACATTTCTTTCAGCATACATTTTTTTGTAAGGAAGTCTTGAAGTACATATGCAATTAGAGAACATGGGTACTGTATAACAGGTGGATCTCAGACAATGAAAATTTTTGGGTGAATTTCACAAAGAAATTGGATCTTTTGTTGTGAAATGATGTCAGCTTATCTCTGACTGTTAAACTGGTTTCCGGATCTGTATTTGTTTGTCTTTGCACACCTGGAAATTAAAATGAAAAAAAGACTTTGAAAGCTCATGAAATTTCAATGAAATTAAAAATAAATGCGCTAAAAGCTCTGTTTCCATTAAAGAGTATAAGCGAAGGAGAAAAGAAGAGGAGAGGGAAAAAAAATGGAAAGTACAAGTACATGGGCGATGAAGTTGTCAGCTGTCTCATATTAGAGTCCATCGCAGGCTGAACATGTTTAACTGGACTTGCATCATTTGTGCTTCTGTTGTCTGAGAGGGGTACAACGGTTCTGACTGCTAGCTGCAGTGAGTGTGTGTGTGTGTGTGTGTGTGTGGCCCCCAGACACCAAATTTTGACTAAGAATCAGATCAAGGAAAAAATACCCTCTCTTCGCTCTTCTTGTTTCCCATATGGATTTTTTTTTGTGCATTTACTGGCTTGAGTCGAAGCAAAGAATGAAAAATAATGTGATTTAAAAAAAAAAAAAATCGAGATGGAACTCAAAAGGTCATCCATGAGGAAATTATGTAAGCTTTGATCAATTGGTCGTTGAAGCTTTAACCTGATGAGCGGGTCCAAGTGCTCATCTGCTCCTAACTTCTGGGTCAAATTAATACATGCCCCATGTGCTTGTCAGCAGCTTGTGTTGAAGCCGTCATTCGCTATCTCCGCCCGTCTCTCAGCCCAGGAGTGGGGGCCTGTCTTGGCCAGGTTTAGTTTTAATTGAAATTGATTTTGTCTCCGGCAAAGGAAGCTGCTGTTATAGATAGGCAATGTCGCGTAGCTGCCTGCAAATCTCCCTTTGCGTTCTAATGGTTTTCGAAGCCTCATAAGTCTGGTACTGTACAAAACAATGCCTCTCTTGTTAACCTCCTCTTATGACAGAGGTGTAGGCTGAAAATACACATAGATGCACATTAGGGCAACAAATAAGTTGAATTTATGACTATCACATAGTGTTATTTCTACTTTTGTATGTCATTCATTTGCCTTGCTGTATAAACATAATGGAGCCGTTATTTCAGATTTAACTGTTCCTCTGCTCTCATTTTATTGCTTTTCTCCGCTATCTCTCCATATCCCTCACTCGCTCTTTATAGTGTGACTATTCACCATCTGTGTAGGTGTATATCAGTGGAAAATTGCCTGTGTTTTTTTTTTTCTTTCCTTTTTTCCCTTTAAGTGGGAAAATAGTGACGAGGCGTTGGAGTGCATGGAGGCTTGTCCTTCAGCATTAGGCTTAGATTGACCAAGTGCAATTGTCCAGGCTGCTTGTGTATACCTCTAATTGAATTGAACCAGACCAATTGAACCCCCAAACTGCTTTCTATTGAGTCAGATGTGGAGGTGAGTGTATTTATCACTTTTCCAGCCGTGCTGAAAAGAAAACCATTTGCTCTTCCTCATACCCAGTATTGCACCCCCTGGGGCAGGTCGACACTGCAAATATCAATGCTTTGGGTCCCACGACTAGAACTGTGTCCCCATTGATGGCTTTCTTCCAGATGCCTCAGCGAACTCAACACAAAACCACTCTTTCTTCATGGTTAAAGGCCTTGTCAGCTCTAATGTCCTACAGGGCCCCGTGCTATGGATTGGACGGTTGAATCCCAGTAGTCCCTATAGTGGGTCGAACACTTTTTTTCCCCCACTTCTTCCCCTGAGAAGCTTTGGATCGAGGGGGAAAATCCCTGCACCGAGAGGTTCACATTTTCTCCCTCTCAGTTTTTCTCCCCAATTATTCAGGGAAGGAAACCAGCATCGACGTCACAGCGTGCTATTAATGGATCTGCCTAGGATGCCATGTAGTCAAGGAAACCATTTAAAATAGATGTGGGTTTTTTTTTTTTGCTTTTTTTTTTTTTTTTTTTTTTAAACAGAGGAATGTTTCTGCACTCCAAGTGTGACTGGGATGAGTGATGCACGAAAAAAGAGAAATCTGATAAGTGGTGTTAATTTGATATTTAAAACCTGACTTTACAAGGGCTCCTGAAGATTTCATTAATGCTTGATGGCTTAACAGAGTATAGTGCAGTTTCATTCCTTCTGACTTTTGCTTGTCTGATTTGGCTTCTCCTTGGCAGCGAAAGAGATGTGGGAGAATTGCAGTGTGATTCATCTCACTACTCTGCTATCTGGCTCAGTCATAGGGCAGCAGTACAAAAACTAGCCTACTCTTATCCTGTGTGTAGGATTCTGGCTCCAAACGTCACACTCCTAGAGCTGCACCTTCTGAACAGATGAGAGAGATTTACTTCTGTCTGTGTAAATCCAATAGAGTAGTGTTAAGATATTGCTCTGGAAAATCAGAATAGATAAAACCAAATTTCTATGTTTTTATTCATTCGTGGTTTGCAACTTTCAATCAGATACTGTTCTATTTATATTGGAATTGTTATTTACCAGTTTAAGATAAAACCAGAAAAATGTATTTTTATTAGTCTTTACGTTCAGAATCTTATCCTGCTATTCCCACTGTCCATAATTTAATGCCCTCAACTGAAATTCAAGAATATTGCATTCTGAAATCAAAGCTTGCAGCAACATAAACAGTGGGTTGTTTTGTGCTGAATCTGTACAGTAAATTTCATGCCTCAGACCTTCCACCCGCTCTTCCTTAGGCTGTGTTTATCAACCCACAACAAACACAAGTTAATTAACAGTAGAATAATTAGCCACACTTATCAGTGAGCTGTTAAAATCTCCGAAAGTGCATTCGTCCGACTCGGACGCCGGTCCTCACACCTCAAAATAATTTCATATGTGGTTTTTCCCTTGTGGATCCATAAGAGGCTTATGCCTTCGCCAAACATTGATTTGATATTCTCCACTGACACGTGCATGCTGTGATGGTCATGCTTGTAATCCTGTTGGCTAAATATGCTTAGCTGTGAAAGCAGATTAAGACATGGCTGTGTTTTCTTGGCCAGATATTCCCAATGGCCTGGGTGATCTAAGCAAGAGCTTTGAAACATCTGTCCAGTGTTGTTATGTTTAAGCACAACCTAAGGCTGGTGGTCCGTCAGTGCAGCATATAGGTTGCCCCAGTATGAAAAATAGAAGCATTATGTGATAAACAATACAGTCTGTTCTACTATATATTTACTAGTGGGCAGAATAAATTTGTATCATAACTCATAATGCTTTGGAATTGCAACCATATTAGACATTAGGAAATTAAGTGAATATGAATACATTATTTAGCAATGTTTATATATTTGGAAAAGCAAATATGTTTCAAGGAAATGTAATGTAACAGGATTACATGGTCTATTAACATTGCAAGGAAATGATGTTAATTAAAGCATTTCACAAGTTACATATATGTTGAAACTGAACTTATCAGTAAAATTTCCCTGACAACATATTTCTCACGTTTGGTGCAGAAATATCAAACATTACAGTGCAATATCCAATATCCACAAACTTGCTCTTGATTAGGGTTAGGGAAAGATTGTGGCCTGGTTTGATGCAAAAAAAAAAGTGCAGTGACACAATGTGTTTATTAACATTTAATAAAAACTAAAATCTTTCATCAACCACATACTGTTCCATTAACCACAGGCAAGACTGGGGATGCAAACCTTGGTCTCTCGAGTCAGTTGTGCACTTCGTACATCCTCCCTACAAGTCCAGTGTGGTACATATATGCTGCGCTACATCACTCAAGAAATCCTTTTTCTCTGAATATAATCCCACCAGCGATTATTTGCATCACTACACCGTACTTGGGAACACGCCTTAGTACTGTAGATACTTTGTAGGAGACAGGGTTGTATTCAGGTATGAACAGATGCTAATAGCATCCAAATTTGTGTGGTAGAACTCCTTTTTATTTTACATTAAATCAACTTGTTACCCAGTTGACACAATTTCCTCAGAGATGGGTTAAATTACAACACGACGACATCAAACTTTTTACTGCTATAATCAGAGGACAACCCCCCCCCCCCCACCCCCATCACCCCCCACCCCCACCCCAAGGTTCATCAAACAGAAAGATCCATAACTCCTTTCTAACTTCAGATCTTGCCTTCAAATAATCAGATTTTCTTAGGAAAAAAACACAAGTATAGCTTTTGAATAAGAATTTTTTTACTTCACCGTGAAGGATAAAGCTTGACTGATGCATGTGGATGTTCCATCCATGCATGTTACTGACATTTGTGCTGCAAGTGGTGGAGAGGGGCATTACAAGCAGATGATATGCTAAAAAATTATGAGTTTTAAAAATTGTAGAATAGACCTATTCTGAGAATTCTGACTTTGCCAACTGAAGACTTAAGATGACTCCTTCAGCTTTACGAAGTGTTTATTTACTTTATTCTATTTGTAATTGTTGTTCAGACCAGCTATGACTCAGTATTTGATGGTTGCAAGTTCTTTTTATCATGGTTAAATTGGTTAATTGTTGCCTCTATCAGTTTCCTTTTTTTTTCCATCATTGTTTCCAGTAACCACTTTTATCATTGAGTAGACCACTAGACCTCTGACTGTCAGGCAGGCAAGGTATGAGGAGCAGGTCTGGTGTAGGCAGCATAAGGCGGAGGAGGGGCAGTGGACTGGAAGAGGGCAAATCTCTGGCAGTGGGCACCACAGCCTGGCACATGTGCAGCCAAGTGGAAAAGGACAGTCTGGTGAATCTGGGACTGAGCGGTGAAGTATGGTGGATTGATTAGAAAAGACACCAACAAAAAGAGGCCTCCGCCATTTGGTATATAACATAAAGAGGAGTGTTCTCAAGGGACAGAAAAAAATGGAATAAAAACAAAAATGTGGTGAATGCAGACAGGGTTGTGCTATATAATCAATGCAAATACACTCAAGCCTCTAAGATCCCATTTCATTCATACACAATGCAGTTCAAGCTTATTTTTCAAATGCTCCATATACATTTTATGAATTATCAATCACCATTTTAGACTAATGTCATAACAAAACTGAAAGGGTATCTGAACTCGCATTGCTCCCCAGACGAAAAGCGGATCATACTCAGTGTAAGGACTGTCAATAGATATCCGATTACTTGCAAATCTAGCCTCACAAATTGGGATTGGAATTGAAATGCTAATGTGTCATCTTGTCGGATCACATCGTACATGATCTGAGCCAGCAGGACTCATGGGGGGTGGGTGTGGGGGGCACTTACAGTGCATTAAAGGCACGGCCCATAAATATAGGCTATCAGCAGCGGCCAGTCATAACACAGCCACAAAAAAGGCAAACACTGCAGCAAATCCATGTTATGGTATTTACACATGTGACACAAAGTTAAAACAGGGAAGAAGAAGAGAGACAAAGGGAAGGAAAAGGAGAAACCATGAGACTGGCAGAACCACTGCTTGCAATATTAGACAGGAGTACCGTTGCCATGGCAACCAGCAGCCCTCAGTCGGTATTTGGAGCAGCGAGTGGAATTACTGCAGAGGATTTGATGTTCAGTACACATCTGGGGTCACCTAATATGGCGCTACAATCAGCCCTTCCTTCGCTCGCTCCACACTGCGCTTGCAATCCCTTGTTTGGGACACAGTGGCTGGCACCCGGGCCACCGGCGTTTAAAATCTCTCACCGTGTGCCAGATTAACCGACAGCTCTCTTCATCCTGACAGATGTTTGTGCAGCCACATACAATTCCAAATTGGCAGCCGCAAACCGGAGCATGTGTTGTGCTAGTTTAGATAGCACCCATTTTTGACTTTGTGAAAAATGAAAAAAGCGGTTTTTCAGAGTTCAAGGTCAGACCTTAGATCAGTCAAAACAAAGGGCAAGAACACAATCTGATACACATTTATCAATAAACTGTTTTTACTGTCAGAAGACATTGGGATTGTAAATTAAATGATGATTCATATAGCATTTCTATTGTCAGTGAGCTTTCAGATGTGTGGTTGCCTCTGTTTAATGTTCAGGCTGGAAACACATGACTGCTTTTTGCCACAGAGAATATTCTAAGACAAGATGAGGTACAGTGAAACATCCCCACTTATTTTGCTTGAGTTAAGAAGAAGAGTTTCTGGGTAACCATGGCAATGTTGAATAGAACATGTTTTATTATTATTATGTTATTTATTCCCACCATCCAATTTTAGGAAAAAAGAAAAAGAGTGTCTGTTTTGGTTTTTGGTGGGAACTATAGTTAATTTTGATCCAGTCTTGAATAAAACATCCTCTGCTGTAAATATTTAGAAAAGCACCACATTTATATTAATCTATGGCTGAAAATAGTTCTCAACATTTGCACCATTTACTTATCTTTGAGTAATTGTGGTTAAAACGTCAGTGTCTGGCTGTTTTAGGAAATTAGTTTGCTTCAAAATTTTGTAGGAAATAACTTAAAAAAAAATAGAAATTAATGACTGTTTATTTAAAGGAACAGGTCTGGGTATGAGAGCAACAGATGGGGTATTGAGAGATGGAGTAGCACATTGTCAGTGTTGATATTTTATTGGGATTTATTAATATATGAAACATATAGTTATACTTTGAGATACAGATATGATCTATATCTCTTGTATTTCATTAAACCTTCCTAAATATACATATTTATCCTTTGTAACATCAAACATCTGAGTCGTCTCCCCTCGCTGCTTTCCTACCTGAGCGATCACAAAGCAGGTTGCAGACCGCTAGTCCATGTCAATGGTACAGACTGTCTTTTTAGTTAAGTCACAAATAAACCCAAATATCCATTTTGAATAACTAGGTATTTTGAAACTGCACACTTACCACTGTGCACTCTGCCCACAAAAGCAGCTGCGGAGATGCTAGCATCATCTTGTAGCCTTTGCAATTAGATGAATAAGCTTCATATATTTGTGTAATGATGTTTTTCTGTGCAGGGCATGCTTGACTAAACAGAACTTCAAATAAAAAAAAAAAAAAGCTTTTTTAAATTTCAAAGCCGGCAGTCTTCGATCTCCCTCAACCCTCCTTTTATTCACTGGTTTAAACTTTTCACTTTGGCTTCCTTCAATTCTTTCTACTTGAGGTGATAAATCTGCTAAAAGGGTTCAATGTCACATCAGCATTGTCATTTTAATATTTGAATGTCGGTTTCACTTCGAATAGGAAAAGAGGACGGCGAGCACTTTGAGTCCATTTATAGCCTCTGGTTGTAGAACCGCATCACTTTAACATCCTCGGTTCACACACTTTCCCTCCACGCTTACACACACACTCACATGTGTATACTGTACACAAGGACACCTGCACACACACACACACACACACACACATACACACATACACAGAAGAGATTTTATTCAAGCCTTTGAAGTCCATAGAAGCCACAAAATGTTCCAGAGAATAATTAAGAATACGGAATAAGAAGAATATGATGATTTAGCAATGACCCAGCATGGATTAATGCAGTCAGCCTAACCATAAATGGATTCTGCCCATCTTCGAGTGCTTCATAATCTCAGTCACGACGGTGCATTCAAAGAGCCATTCACTCAAGAGCACCAGAAGAGACCCACATACATTCAGCCTCTGATTAATAGACAATGGTTTCATTAAAGACATTATGATTTACTGTGCAGCACTTCTATAGATATGTACAGGCGAATGACGGTTGTCAAAAACTCTCCACCCCATAGAGCTGAACTGGCAATTAGCAAGGCATTATGGTCAGTCCGCGAGATTGTCAGTCAAACATCGGGCAGCGGGATATGTCTACCTTTTCACTGAGACAAAATTTGTCACTGTTTTGTTGTGTTATGGAGAGACGGGGGTGATTAGTTTAGAAGTGAGCGGCTGCAACATCTCCCCCATCATTTTTTGTAAACTGAACAGGATAAACAAACTCATTCAGCAACATAATGCTCGTGGCAATCAATTTTCCTCAAGTAAAGCTCAAACAATGCACTGTTGCTGCTAGCATTCAATAAGGAACTGTGGCTGGAACACACTGTCATTGTTGAATTTGACATGGATTAGGTTTCCCATTTTTCTGGAGTGATATCTTCTACTGCACGATGAAGTGAGTGGAGTGTGACCAGACGCATTCATTCGCCGAGGAAAGGTTATAAGAAGTTTAAACCTGAGTTTGATGGAGGAAGTGATTTAAAGAAGAGAAAAAAAAACAAAACAAAACTTGAGGGCTCTACATCAAATCCAGTGCGCTGCTATATTTACTCTTCTCTATTGTCTGTGCATGTGGTTGTGGCGTTTTCATTCAGGGTCGTGCAGCTAACAGACTGACTCGGAAAGCACAGGCGCTTTGTTCATTTATACTTCCTTTTCTTGATTACAATCATCCGCTAATATGAGGTATGCGCTTATAGGTGCTGAGAGCTTTTCATTGATATAAATGAAATCTATAAGGATACTTACTGCCTGTTGAATTTGTGGAACAAAATGTACCTGCAGTGATGCATGGTACAAAGATTCTTACATAGATCCACAGGGGTCCATGCTATACAATGCAATTCTCCCCTGTGTGAATATTTGATAGCAAGAAAGAGCTTACTGCGTATCCCTGTGTCTCTGTCGGTATAGTCGGGATAAAAGCCCCACATTTCTCCTCTGACTTCTCCGGGGCCCAAACGGTTTTTGTAACGCTCTCTGTGCTGTGGTCTCAAACGAGTTATGGCGTGTTTTGACTTGCCGGCAACCTTCAAATATTGACATTTTTAAAAAATTTAAACAAGTGTAGGAAAAAAAAAGCCGACGTGGCGTCATTTGTCATTGTCATCATACAGACAAGATGGATAATGAGCAAGCAGAATTCCTGTAATTAATTATATTGTTATCCAAGCGAACTGGTGCCCCCTCCTCTCCACACTCCACACACCTCCTCTCTCTTCTGTGTATTATTCATCATACAGGACTCCTGCCCTGCTTCCCTGGGCTATTTTTACCCAGCATGCCCGTCACATTAACTGAGAGCCCCAATCCCCTGCTGCTCCCAACAGCAAGCCTCCCTCCATCTGGATCATGGATTACATCCCTCTTTTACTACCCTTTCTCCCACTCTCAGTACCTCTGAGCCCCCCCACCACTACTTTTTATCCCCGCTACTGTTTTTTCACCACTCAACTAACACTCCCGCTCTCCATTTCTTATGTCTTTCAATCATTCATATTAGTGTTCCCAGTCCCCCGGGAATACTGACTACACATCTCTTCAGAGCGTAGTCATTGCCTGCTGAGGGGGTGTAACAGCGTCGGCATACCCAGCTGCACTTATCAGTCACTATCTCAGCTGTGCAGGTTCATTGTTTACAGTAAAATCCTGCAATGTCGACAGCCAGTTTAAAATTACTGCCAGCCGTCTAATATGGTTTCTTATATGGTAAATTGTAAATCAGCGCACAAACCTAATAGAGATCCTGACGCAGATTCTGACTGAGGCTGCCGACAAATCCCAGCCGCATGAAAATAAGATTTTTCAGTGTATTCCATAAAGAGGCAGACACATGTTACAATTGTGTGGTTGAATTTGGATATGATTTGGAATGAAAAATGGCCACGCTCATAACTATAGGCTGATATTACCTTATTGCAGAACTATCTGTATCGGTACATATCTCGGCCAATAAGTAACAAATTTTTGCTTTACAAAAATGCCAAAGATATTTTATGCTAATTTGGAAAAACTGTCTTCATTCTTTGTCCCCTGAGAGCGCTGATGAACAGCAAATTATCCTGCTTAGTACATTTTTTTTGGGAGGGGTGTCAGAACAATCAAAAATTTTTGTGTGTCTTTTGTGGTTAAGTTTTTTTGTTGTTTTTGTTAGCTGTAGAGCTTCTATTGATATCCTGTCTCAATTAAATTTCTGTTTAAGAGCTCGGGTTGGTTTCTGGGTGCCGGAGGCAATAATGAAACTGCCATGTATAGAGGGGTCAGTAGGGGGTCCAACAATAAACCTTTGCCTGGGGCCCCGTACAAGGTTAATCTGGCCATGTCCCTGTTATTCTGGATAATCCACAGCAAAGGGTGTCAACACTTAAATAGGAACTACTTTCTATTGAAGAAATAGTACGCATGAAAAAGCTGACAGTGTATTCTGTGGATTATCCAGATTAACAGGGACACAGTTTTTGGAGCTCAGGTGTTAAATATACTGTTTTTATCAAGACACAAGAAATAGTGCATGTAAATGAAAATTATTATTATTTATATGATGCTCAGTGTTTGTGGCTGTCAATAAATCCTAAGCAAAAAGCAAGCTTCAACGAAAATAGTAATTGTGTTCACAATCTCTTGGACATGGTTCTCAATACAAGCCCCATAAGGTCTCATACTGCAATGGAGAGTAAACTTTTGCTACAGTATTTAAATCTGGAAAAATATCTTCTGAGAATAAGAACATGTTGAGGTTGGTGATCTATTCGAGTTGTAGTAACACATGCCCCAGATACCGCGAAACCCTAAAATCTTACTAGGTTCCTTTTTTTACCTTTGTATTCTGTTAGTTATGATGAATGTCGCTGATAGTTTTTGGTTTCCCACAAGGCTACAGCATTGTTAGGTTTTTGCATCATTTTGGGAAGACATAAAGGAGTTTGAGCATTTGTGTTTTTATCTGAATTCACCAAATAGAGTTGTAGAAGGTGCAGTGTGTATAGCTGGATATAAATATGACAGGAAATTGCAGTATTTGTATTTTGTCTGAACTATGATAAACACACATTGGCCCATGAATGACAATATACAGTCAGTTTCATAAGTATTTGAACAGTGACACAATTTTTGTAATTTTGCCTCTGTAAACAGCCACAAAAGGTTTGAAGCGAACGAATCAAGATGTGATTTAAGTGTAGACTTTCAGCTTTGATTCAAAGGGCTTAGTGAAAATTTTACGCAAACCATTTGGGAATTACAGCCATTTTTATACATACTTCTTCATTTTTAGAGGCTCAGAAGCATTTTGACAATTGACAGTTGATCGTTTTCATGGCTGGTGTGGCCTGTTTCCTCGATATTCCATGACAAATGAAGCAGATATAAGGTCCGGAGTATGTAGAGTTTGTGTTTGGTAGCTGTTCATGGGAACTTTTAATATGTGTTCCAGAGAGTTGTTGATGCAAATGAAAGAGGCCATCGTTAGGTTAAAAAAAAAAATCAAACCTATTAGGCTGATGTCAGAAACTTTAGGAATGACCACGTCTTGGTACATTCTTAAAAAGAAGGAATGCACTGGTGAGCTCAGCAACACCACAAGAAAAACCCTTCACAACATCTTGCACGGTCAAGAAAACTCTCCAGGAGGTAGGTTTATCATTGTCAACATCCACAATCAAAAGATGTCTTCCTGAATGTAAAAACAGGGGGTTTATGACAGGGTGCAAACCACAGGTAACACTGAAGAACAGAAAGGCCAGATTAGACTTTGCCAGAAAACATCTAAAAAAGCCTGCACAGTTCTGGAACAAGATTCTTTTAACAGATGAAGCAAAGATGAACTTTTACCAGAATGAGGGGAAGAGTATGGAGAAGGAAAGGAACAGCTCATGGGCCAAAGCCACCACATCATCTGTCAAACGAGGCTGCCAATGGAACTGGGTCACTGGTGTTTATTGATGATATGACTGGTGGTAGAAGCAGCAGGATGAGTTCTGAAATGTATGAGGCTCTACTATCTGCTCAGATTCAGCCAAATGTTGCGAAACTGTTGCCTCACAGTACAGATGGATAATGACCCAAATTATACTGCGAAAGCAACTCAAATGCTTCTCAAGGCAAATAACTGGAATATTCCTCAATGGCCAAGTATGTAACCTTACCTCAAGCCCAATTGAGCAGGCTTTTCACTTACTGATGACAAAACTGTGAACAGAAAGACCCACAAACAGGTAGCAACTGAGGGCAGCTGCAGTAAAGGCCCGGCAAAACATCTCAAGGGAGGAAACTAGGAGGAATCTGTAGTAATTGAGTATCACGGAGTATTCATTAATTATTCATACATTAAGTACTGAAGATAATCCTTATATTCATAATTATGTTTGTTTGTCCAATTACTTCTGAGCCCCAGAAAATGAGGGACTAAAATGGGGAGGTGGAAATGCATTATTTATTAATAGCAGAAATAAGGTGAATTTCCATTTTATCATAGCTGTAGAGCCTCTATTGATATCCTGTCTCAAAAAAATGTAATGCTCCCAGGCAGAACTTAAAGTTTAGTATTAGGCTTTAAACCTTTTTTTAAAACTCATTTTAAAGAAGGTTTCCAGGTTTCCATCAGGGAATTGCAGGGGTACAAACTACACTTCAACTAAAACACACGATCCTTGTTTTGCTCTCTGCCTGCAAGGAAAACTCCTACATTTCTGGAAATATTCTTGTTCTATCCACAGTCAGATGACAAGATCAGTCTCGGTTTCATTGTTCGAGGATGTGCTCAGACTAGCTTACCTTTGGAGACCCGAAGCTGCGGAAACAGAATGAGTGTAAAAAAGTCTCAACCAAGCCAACTTAGTGTACTTTTGAGCACCATCATCTCACCGGAGACGATGTAATTTTATGACTATGACTATGATTGATGATTGATGATGAACACTGTTTTGTCAAGTTTTGGCTTTGGGCTAATACGTTCCTTTTGAGGAGGCTCCTTCACATGAGGGCATGTACATCTGGACCTCTTCTCCTTCTCCCTCCGCTTGTTTACCCAGCAACAAATGAGCATACCTCATTTGTTTATAATTGGAGATCGGAGAGTCACTTGATTATGCGCTGGACAGTGACAGCTTACAGTGCACCGCCA
>CM029117.1:22031779-22049279 GCA_016859345.1 Istiophorus platypterus
TTAGCCAGCCAGGCAGCAAAACAACGTTTTCAGGCTGATGATAGCTCCTGAAAATACAGCACTGTTTTTCTTTTTTTTTTTTTTCTATCTTGGAATCTTCACTCTAAATTACAAAGTCAGAGGAGTAGAACCAGAGAAATTCTTTCTCCTCAGTTCTGGATGTCCAATAACTCTAAGGTGAGTGGGTAAACCATGTTTGAGGTGGGCCTTCTGTGTGTGTGTGTGTGTGTGTGTGTGTGTGTGTGTGTGTGTGTGTGTGTGTGTGTGTGTGTGTGTGTGTGTGTGTGCGTGTGTGTGTGTGTGTGCGTGAGCGTGAGCGTGAGTGAGGCTCTTCCAAAGATGCCAGAGCCAATCACCAGAAGGGAATTTAGTGCCTCTCTGCTTCCTGCTCCAGTGGGCAGATAAGATTATAGCATTTAGATTCAGCAGCAGACATTCTCTCACTTCAAGCTGACTAGATCTACACCGCGCCCGTGAAAACTTCAGCAGCACTATATCAGCAACATGCTGCTGCCTTCTTCCTCTAATTTGTGGATGCGCTAAATCAGACTTGCAGTACAACACATATTTCTTAAGCGTCTGTGGATCCGGTTCGGTCTGTCGTGTGTTTAATACCGTCTGCTGCTTACGTGGCAACCGTATTGACTCAGCTTTTAAGTTTGTTTGTCCCAGGAAAAAAAGAAGCATGTGGGTGTAGCCGCTTTACAGTAGTGGTGAGGTCGCAGAAATTTTGTGGGATTCAGTCTGTGTTTAGCAGTTGGTTTAACAGAGCCAGACACATACATATAAACAATGATAATCTCATACCTTGGCCTGTCCTTCCCTTGCACCACCTTCTCTACCTTTTCCATTTTTTCCCTTACTGGAGGATAAACGTGTAAACATATCGGAAAGAAATTTTCCCAGCAGGTTTAAACTTAGTCACACCAATTGAGATGCAGTCAAAATATCTGACAGCTTTTTCACAGGAAGAACATTATCCTCCTCCTCCCTCTTCGTCTCTCAGGACAACAAAACAATGTGGCATGAAAGAGAGAATGTTTTTCAGTTTATGTTTTGATGAATTTTCAGCTTTTAATATAGTGTGCCCAATGCAATAATAGCATTTAAAAGTTAGCTGACTACTAAACTTACATCTAATTATAAAGGCTCCACTTTCTCTGCTAAATTACCCCAAAGTTGACTGTACAGTACAGTATCGGCTTAAAAGTAATGCCATGGAGGTGCTTGCAAGCTTCATTATTAATTTATTCTGCAATATCCCAGAAACATTGTTGTATTGATGACTTACTAAAGTTCTTTGGTGACACTTCGAAAAACTTTCATACAATAAATAGAATAATTAGTAAGAAACCCCAAAACACGTTGAACCATGCTGACACATGTCACCATCATGTCCAGCACTGCAAAAGTGAAGTGACACACTGTCAGCGTGTGACTCTTCTTACAGTTGAATCCAGGGGCACGCTATAACCTGAAATGATCTTCCTCCTTGATTTAGTCGTAATTCCATCAGCCACGAGCCAAGCTGTAATCTTATTATCTGTTGTTAACAGAGGTTTGGGTTTGGTGGGGGCTCGGCAGAGATGGGGATCTCCACAGGGCAGATTACCTCTCCATTATCCACTCAGAATAGGACATTATCACCCATCACAAGCCAGAGGTGTCAATTGATCCAATCAGGTTGTCCCTCTAGTGATGCGGGCCACTCCCATCGTCAGTTAATCACAGAGAAGATGAGACGCTGCACCTCGGTGGGTGGAGCTCGCACAGCCTGCTGGTCTGTTACTGTACTGCATGTGGAACCACAGTGGAACCTCGTGCTTCTCGTGCGAACAGACGTCTGCTGCTATTAACAGGGCGTCCATGAGGTTTTTTGATCAGTAGGTTACAAACATCAAACTTTAAAGGCCATTGGCATGTTTTGTAGTGCTCACAGCAGAACTGGTTTGGAGGCCAATTGCGGCCCAATTTATAAGTTATACAAGTGTGATGTGGGAACTTAATTGCAAATTAGGGACTGAAACTTTTTAATCTGCAGATTTTTTTTTATTGATTAGTTTTAAAGTCTATGAAATGTCAGAAAATATTGAAAAAATATGTAACCATTGAGAATTCCCTGATGTTTTCAGGTGTGTTGTTTTTGTCTGACCAACCTCTGAAATATTCAATTTACAATCCTATTAAACCGAGTACCATTTCTTATTTTAGAGGCTGCTTGAATCAGTTTTCAAAACACTTGGAGATTATTTTTCTGTCCATCTACTAAACAATTCATCAATTGTTGAAGCATCAGAGTGCAGACTTTTGAGTGCACTAGGAGACATCTTGTATGTAATGGAGAAAACCAGTAACACTTACAGACAATATTTGCATATTCCTAGATCATGGATGTATGGGATATGCAAATGCGAATTTCAGCCATTTTTTCCAAAATCAACAAAATAAGCCATTGTGTTAACCCAGAATTTTTTTTAGCCTCTGGTTCTTATAAAAGTTGTCCTTCTGAACTCTTGTGCAAATGTTTGAAATGAAACACTGTTATTTTTCAACCTGGGTCAGTCATTCACTCTTGTAATTGTGTCGGTTCTGACTCTTGGGTAATGCCATCTTTGTACTTCTATCATAGATAGAGAAAATGCAACTCCTGCCATACAATGTATATCATGGAAAGCAGCACAAGCCTCCTAGAACTTTCTAACCATGCTTATATTTTACTTGTTTTTTTTTTTCTTTTCAAATCTTTGAATTTACAACAGAAGTGGTGAGTGCAGAGTAACCTTAACCATAAGTCAAAATGATGAAAATAAAATTCAGTTTCAAAAACACCAGAATTTCCCTGAAGGGACTGGTTTGATGTAAAAAGCCAAGAGAGGACAAACAATAATTTTTTGAATTTCAAATACTATGCAGGATTCTTTCCTTATTGATCATCCATGTTTTGCCACTTGGCTTCGCTGTCCAGTTCTGTTACTACAAAAAAACATAGAACAGTCTATTATTGATTCTCATTTTGCCAGCTGATACAGTAAATGACAAAATATCTGTGGGGATAAAAAATTCAATTTTGCAATATCAGTCATGGAATAAGAAGCATTAGATTTTTAACAATATATCTCAGCATGAGGGCAAATCCAAGTGGGATACATAGAAACCACAAACATAACAGCCATGTTGAGATGTACTCTTTGTCTCCTCAACTGCTATGGCTGGTTTTCTCCTGCACCTATTTGTGGTAGCTGAAAACCATAGACCAAAATAGCAGAAAAAAAGCCACAAACAAAGCAGCCATGCGCAGGAGCATTGGAGCAATTTTCTGATAATTTACCTTTGCATTGTGGTGTAAAACTGGCCAAAATAGACAATAATAGCAGGAAACAGTGATATAAAAGGATCGTGTTCAGCCCAACGACACCCCCCCCAACCCCCCCTTAGTGGTCATCTTATTTCAGGCTCGGCACATTCGTGTGTTTATTTTTGGGAAAATGTTGCAAACACACACCAGACACACGGTGAGACGTGTTGGCCTCACTGGTGTCGAAGACCTTTTTTTTTTTCCCCAGTGTCAACCACCCAACAACCCTTAATCACAGGATATTTGCTCTCTCTGTCAGTGTAGCATTGGGTGTCGAGCCATTCCCCACCCATTCAGCAGTGGACACATTTCTGGAAGCAGTCTGAAGAGCCGCTGAGTACCTGTGAAACAATCGACATCATGTGGCAACGTGTACTGGTCATAAAGGTTTGCAGCTTGTTTGTTTGGGGTTTTTTGTTTTGTTTTGTTTTTTTCCATCTCCTGGGTGCAGATGAGTATTTTTGACGGAAAAGTCAGCTTAGCGCTGGTTAGCTTATAGGTTCACCGTTGCAGAAACAGACAGAAATAGAAACAAAGGTTGATGTGGCATAAAATTGACATCAGATTGCTTAATATGGGAACAGTAATGAGGTGACCTTTCATGAGGAACACACATCTTGTGAGCGGTTTGTGTCAAGCACATAAACCGCATGGATGAAGGACTATGCCGGAAAAGTTTCTCAGACATGAAACAAAGCAGGAAATTTCAAAAACAGGACTGTAGCATTATTAAAACATTGTTTTTTATTTTTATTTTTAAGAACGCTTATACATTTTAGTTTTACCTGCAGTAAATGAGGCTAAATTGTAATATATTTTGTGGCTTGTTATGTTTGTCACTTTTTCTTAGTTCTGTTTCCTCTCATAATCTCTGACCTGTTTGTGCATACCCCATAGGTTTGTACAGCTGCACAGGACCAGAGCAGATAAACGATAGGCTCTTCTAAAGCTCACTAGATCTGGACCTCACATCCTGTGACCCTTTATGAGAAATAGTGCGTTAAAAAGCAGACAGAGAGCACACCTGGCTGCTAAATATGTACGGTTGGGTACTCTAACACTTTAGCACTATTTGCTGTTGTGTTAAAAGACCTGTTCTCCAACATACTGCTGATGTTCTAATGAAAAAAGAAACAAAACAAAGAAACCTTCCCCTCACAAAAAAAGTCTTGTGTTTATGTAGGACCCACTCACGGATTTCGATTACATATTAGCTTCAAACAGAAACAAAAAAAAACTCACTAAATGAATAAATGAATTAATCCATTGCAGGAATTTAGATTTTTTTTTAATTAAGGTTTTCAAGGCATGAAAAAAGTGCTTTACTAAATATGCTCCTGCATTTCATGGTAGTGATTCTGTGGTTTAGTCCTTTTGTAACAGCCTCTGGGAAAGTGAAAGAAGTTATTTAACCTGGAATAACGTCACCTTGAAATCACACGTGAATGATAATGGGACATTCAAACATCGGAAAAGGTTGTTAGCAAACATTTGCCTCATTTCCCATTCAGCAGACACAGAAAAATATTATCATTAATTTTGAGTCGTCTCTGGTAACGTGAAGAATGTAAATCCGCTTACTTATTGCCACTTTGTTTATTATTCTTTTTTTATTTGTTGTTTTGTTTTGTTTTTTTTAACCCTGATTCGGTCACCAACACCTGAGGGAAACAACTGTATCTTAGGCTGATAAATGCTCCATTGTGTTCAACAGCCACTTGGTAACTTTGCCCACCTGCTCTTTACGGCTTGGCACGTCGTGTAAACGTGGAGCTTTATCGCTGGAAGATATATATGTCTCGGAATAAACTTTTCTTTTGTTTTGGATATAGACTTTATTCTCGGGAAAGCAAAACTGAAAACACAAAAACACCATATTTTGGGTGTAACAACACCATAACGTGCTGACACACCCTGGAGTTCATCACTAGAGCAAGTCGAGAGGTTAAACCCCTGAGTCAGAAAAAACAAGATTTTAATAAGAATAGTCTTCAACTATTCTTAGAAACCCCCCCTTATTAAAACTTTTCACACCAGACACTTATTTTAGCAGGAAAAACACAAATGTAACTAATGACATTAATGATGGCTATATTCCATTTAGGTGTGCCAACAAGCCAAGCCAGTGAGCCAACATGCACATTAGCAGAGGCCTGGCAGGGGCACATCGGAATGGAACGCAGCCATTATTAATATAACACCTGTTTGACAAATCAGTGTCTCTGCCAGGATCTGCTGACAGTCGATAATCTTCAGCAAATTTAAGTGTAGACAGACCCCACTGAAAAAGACGATGGTGGTACAGACTACTAATGAGCAGTTAATTAAGTAAAGGAGATTAGAAGAGAATAAACAATGCATCTCTGTTGTGTTCGGACTCCCTATTTCCCTGTTTCTCTGGTCTAAGTCTATAACTAGCACAGCAGCGACAAAGCTGCACCTCAGGCTTCCTGGTGTTGTGTGGTCACCTTTTAAGGAATCTGCATTTTAAATTGTCCAACATCAAGACCAAAGAGTTAGTCAAGTTAAATAGTTGGGAACAAGTGCTGACAGTCAAGCACAAAAAAGGCTTTCTGCTCAGGCAGGTTGTTGTTTTTTTTTTTTATTTTTTTGTTGGGTTTTTTTTTTTTTTTTGCTCAAATATGGCAGCAGCTCCTTGCTAAAGATAATCCCTCTGATCATGTTCCCATGAAGCCCGAATCAAACATTGATTTGTGTAACACTGGATAAATCGCCCCCTTTCTATCTCAGTCAAGTGTCTCCTCTCTGACGTAAACAGATGTTCTGTGCTCTAAAGCAGCTTACATGAGCAGCCTACAAAAAAAACCTTTGGTATATTGCTCCAAGGAAGGAATTGCCTACAGTACCTTAGTGTTTTTGACATAAAGTACCAGCTTATTGATGCACTGTTAGAGGGCTGTTTGAGTGGTTCTTGTCATAAAACTACCATGAGATTGTTTAATTAGGCATACACAGCCATTTTTTGTACATTAGTGTGCTCTAGATAAACATGAGTTTGCAATGTAAACAGTTTTCTCAGGGGAGATTGCCTCGATATTCTGGTTTGACCAAACTGGGGTGGTGATCATTGCGGGTAGACCAGCAGATGTAGAGCCGTGCATGGAAATGAGCCCTCATTACTTTCTGTTCTCGTTCAGACCGAGGCTCCCCACTCCTCTTCCTCTTCTTCTTCTCTCACTTCATTTCTCATTTTTCTCTCCCTGTTTCTCTGTCTCTTTTCTTTGGAGGAAATAAAACTGGGTCATATCCTCTTCCTCCTCCTCCTCCTCCTCCTCCTCTTCAGTGGCTTAAATGGAATAAGTAGAAAAATAGAGGGTGAATTAATGCAGTGCTTGTGGATGCACAGGGAGATGGAGATGTTTGGACGGCAATGTAAGCATGGTCGGCAGCTAGTGTAACGTTCAGTCCAGAGGCACTTGACACATATCTCTTTTCTCTCAGTCCATCTTATCCACTATTGTGTGCCTTTTTCTTTCCTGTTCAAGGTGCATCTCACCCCTGCTTTTCTTCCAGCTACATCTTTATCTAACATTCCAGGGATCTCAGTGTGGACTGCCTGCCTCCACAGCTCAATAGTTCTGTCAGGTTGACCTTTTTAATGTGGGAAGATGTCAGAGTCTCCCTCTCCACACACACACACACACACACACACACACAGGCTACACACATGCAGTATGCTACAAAACATTCAACAGTGGTAGAATCACAGGACAACTAATACAATACTATCACAGTACAGCATGTTGCACATGGCAACTAGACTGACACCTAGTAGAGCACATTACTCCCATCAAGGTGAGAAATGCCCTTTTTGGCAATGTTAAGGAAAATGCAGGGGGGGGGGTGGTCCTGGATCCACCACTTTAATCTGCTGCACTCCGAAATGTAATGGGCCCTTTCTTGGCCCGAGCCAAATTCCTCCGACAAGTGTGGTGCAAATTGGTGCTGTACGTTTCTCCTAATCATGCTGACAAGCAAACAAACCAACAAACAAGACATAATAGGAAACGTAACCTCCTTGATGACTTGAACACGGCTTAGATAGTTATGTGGCGTTTCAGGGAAAAAATAGTTGTCTGCGTTTATCTTTATTATTCAGACAGGACGGAGCTGAGTGAGGGCCAAGTGCATGTGCTTGCTGTATATGAAACCCACGTGTGAGTAATGCAATTTTATACAAACGTTTGGGCATCACAGAGCAAATTACAAATGAGTTGATTTTTACTTATTTTTGCTCCCACTGACATATACAGAGCTTGCAAATGTTTTTTTTAGCCAGGTAAGAGTCTTTCTTTTTTCATTAGGACTTTTCAAATAACAAATGAACAAAAATGAAAATTGCCAAGAGTTCCCAAACCTTTGCATACAACAGTGTAACAATCACATGCACACAAAAGCAAATTAATTGCAGTTTCTTCACTTTTTTTTTTTTTTTTTTTAATGAGATTAACTCAGTATTCTGTAGACCCTCTATGTTTTTATTTTTAAATCTGGACATCTCATATTTTATATCTGTTTGATGTAAATACATAACCAGATATTAATGTTATGGAAAAGCCTAATAGTTAAAATGAATTTCACTTTCAGTGATCATTCTTATGCATATGGAGATGACTCATTAAATAAACCACTTTGGAAATGAAATACTCAAGTTAATTTCAATTCGAGTTAAAGAAGAGACGTGAACATTTTTCTACTCCCCAAAGTCTACACGCTGCACCTCAGGTTGATTGATTCTGTCTGAGGCTTCCAAATTTTTTGTGTTTATGCTCATAGTGTAGTCAGTCTTTTTTGATATAGAAGATCATTCAAGAGACTCCTTCAGAATTTTCTAATGTGGAATTCAAATGAAAACACAAGTACAGAAATTCATTCACTGGTGCATCAATGTTTACTACAAACGCAAATGCTACTACACAGTAGAAATACCACGATTAAATTTTTGCCAAAGGTCAAAGGTCTGGTCTGTCACTATCAAAAATATTTTTACTGTAAGTAAGCGCACACACACACACACACACACACACACTATGGGTACATCCGAATTCCCTTAAATTCATCCACATTTTGACATTTTGTGCCTTTTCCCTACATCTTAGTCCCTCCTACAAAAGATGCTCAGAAGGTGAGGAAAGAGGAATCAAGGAAACATGTTTTTAGAGAAATAAGATGTTCTTTCCTCTGAACCATCGTCTAAAGCCAGCTGTTATTCTGCCTTAACAGCCATATCACAACATTCAGGCATTTGGAATTTCTCATATATGCACTGGGTTAGGGTTAGGGTTAGTGTGTGCACCAAACTGGTAAAATTAGTGCCACAGTTTTTCTTAACAGACCAACTCCTAATGTTTGTAAAATGGTAGTGGAAGTGTGTTGATTCATATTTTCCTCTGTCAATTTTCTTGAAATTCAGTTAAAATCTCCACTACATTTGGATGGAAGACCACTTTGTGTTTATTTGCATTGTTATTTCATGTTACTTTCATTTATTCATCCATTCAATTTTTTAACTGTCAACCACTGTCCCTTGTATTTGGTCTTTTATAAAAATGGCATCGGCTCTATGATTTCTTTTAAGATTTAAGGCAGGCGTCTGGTTTAAAGGAAAGGGACTTAAGCGTTAACTCAGGGTACGTATGAATGCAGATAACTTTTGTATAGCCTTTGTTAATGTATGCGCAACATGAAGAACACTTCCTCTAACACACTCTGAAAAAAGCGACACATACCGGGGTCGTCGACTCTCTTTACGTGCTGAGAGCCAGCGGCTGCTGTGGAAGGATTAGGCGATTAGTAAAACAACACTGTGAGATTGGATGGCAAGCCTCATCAGATAAAAACATGTTTAGAGCAAACAAAAGCCTGGCTCTGCTGTGTCAGAACATCGCCGTACCCCTTTGATCTCCTCGCTCTTCCTGTCAAGGCCACAAGAACCTCCCCCACAGCTTCAGATATCTGTCTTGCAATCAAAGCCTTGTCAGATGTGGGGGGCTCGTTTCTCAGGACTGCCCTGGCTATTCTCAGATTAATTGGTTGATGACTCCCCTGACGGCCGAGAGGTTCTGCCAGCCCTGAAGGATTCAACACTTAAGAAATCTGTAACCATGCACATGCAGTAGACTCTGCATTGCTGATCGATATGTTATTTTGTTTAGCCATGTACCAATATCCCATCAAAGGTTTTACACAACCGTGCTGAGTTGATTCCTGCCCTTCTCTCTCCCTTCGTCCCTCTATCGCGTTTCCCGCTCGTACTCGATAGGGACGGTCAGAGTGTTCCCTCGCGTTGCAAAATCAACCCTTCACAAGGGACAAAGCTATGATTAGATTTGTTTGTGAAGGACATATTAAAAAAAAAAAAAAAAAAAAAAAGCTGGGTCGATTCAATAAAGAGAATTTACACAGTGGGTGTAAACTTGTTATGCTATTTGGCAGCACCAGGTAAACTGATGGACAGCAGTAGATGGAATCCACCCAGCCTCTTCCAGAATAACATCCATTACCGTACACAGCCTACTGTAAATTACCCCTCAGGAGACGAGGGCTAAATTCAAACCGTTACCGTGTAATTTTCTTGAGTCCATCCTAATACAATTTCATAAAGATAAAATGATAACTATATCCTGTACCAGCTTTGCATGAGTATATGTTTGTGTTTGTCCTCAAGCCAGCCGTAGGAGGATATTAGGCAATTCTTTGAGGAGAGCCTGATCAGATTTACAGTTGAGAGGGAGAATGAGACACACGGGAAATCTAATTGACGTTAGCTCATCAACAGAAGCGCTTGAGTTTTGTGCTAACAAACTTCCTTCTCAAATTGTTTCACCAGTGCTCTAGAATTACACTGTGCACGTCAGCCTCATATGTTTATGGTGGACATTTTCAGGTTTGCATATTTCATTCCAAAAATGGCCCAGACAGAAAACCAAAATGCATTATTTATCACAACGCAGCTTCAATTAGAGCCATCATGAAGCAGAGATTTGACATGTAAGAGCTACTTTGTGGCTTATTCACCATCAACTCCGCCCTTATAATATGATTGTAAAATAACTTTAATCAACCAAAAGCATTGCTTTTGTGAGGTAAACTCACACCTGTTGTAAAGGTCATAATTTTCCGGATGAAACTGGTGGCTTAGATGTATCTGACTCCAATGCTGACGGAGTCTATTCTGGCTGAGATTTTTTTTGAGAGAAAAAGAAAGCCTGTGTATTGCATAATTTAAGCAGAAATGCCTTCTCGCACTCAAAATATTTTTTAATTTCAGACACTGAGGGGAATTTGCAGAGAATCTTACAGATGCTGTTTCATTTCAAAAGTTTTGACGCCTCCTCTAGGCGTGCACTTGGAGCCAAGTAGCAAGGAAGCGGCCGAAGCTTCCTCGCTATTTTTCTCGTTTATTTTTGTCTCTGTGCCTTTTGTTGTGCGTCCAGGTATAGTTTAACTCTGTGTCTAGGGCTTTTGTTTTTTTGCCTGCTGGACGCTGTAAAATGTTTCTTGCCCTTGTCAACGTTTGGAGGTGCTCAGACAGGCCATAACGATCTGGCAGGAGTCCAAGACAACACAACACACGAGGAGACGAGGCTCTGCTACTGATACTGTAGGTTGGAAGTGGTTTTCCTCTCCCTATATTTCATCTTATAACAACCGAAGTTTAACCTCTGAATGTCCTGGGATTTGGTACTGAAAACTGATTCTGAACTGGAACTGGAACAAACTCTATAATTTGTTAAGAAATCATGCTTTTTGATTCTAGTTATTGATTCCAAAAAGTTGGTCTACTACATTTCCATTTACAGAAAATTCACTTAAATGTCCTTGATTGTGTATAGCGTTAACAATTGGATAGACTGGGTCTAGTGCTCAGAAGTGTGAATATAATGATATCAGAATAAGAATCATAAAAACTTTTTATGTCACTAGGTAATAGAAATTTCTCTTTGACGTGACTTGCACTGCACAGAGTGAAAAAGATATACATAGTGTAAAAAAAAAAAAAGAAACGCTGCTAAAAGGTTTTCATTCCAAGTTTGGATTCATCTCGTCGTCACTGTGAAGTTGACAGGCAACCAATGGAAATTTCAGAAGTGCGCCCAGCCAGGAAATAGCCTGGGACGTAAATGCCATAATCCCGCACCTTGATGTTTTTACACTTCGTTTTGTGCACAAATTACATTTAATCCGTTAGTGAGCTTTACGACAGAATTATGCATCTCCCTGGATGCTCATGTCTCCGGGGACCTATGCAGAGAGTGTTACTTGTTACCATAGGTTGGAGATGAGCCGACAGGCAAACCTCACAAATCCTAACAACACATCATGCGGGTCTGCGCATCATATGTCCCGATTGATTGATTTAGCTCCTGTTGGAACTCTGCTGTTAAAAACCCGGACATGAATTTATCCGACAACCCTCATTAAGAATCATTTTATGTAAAATCTAATCCAAATCCTTACATGTTCTGTTTTTTTGTTTTGTGCGACAGTGCATACTCAACTTTTATACATGGTGGAATTAGGCAGTGAACAGTACAGTCTAGTTTAGCATCATCACAGTCAAGAAATGAGCAGGAGTCATAGTGCTACGCTTAATGAGAGAAATACAACTTTTTGCATAGAATCGTACGTGAGTCCACTGCTTTCCTCTTCTTCATTAGTAGGCTCTTGAG
Source organism: Istiophorus platypterus (assembly GCA_016859345.1). Lineage (NCBI taxonomy): Eukaryota > Metazoa > Chordata > Actinopteri > Istiophoriformes > Istiophoridae > Istiophorus > Istiophorus platypterus. The sequence continues at coordinate 22,043,828 of CM029117.1, forward strand.
TAGAGTGTAGCAGGTCAATATGACCAAGGCTTTACACAGTAAAACATTTCTCAACAAAGGTTGTCCCATTCGGGCTCCTGTTTGGAGCAAGGCTCTAAGTACATGACATTTAAACGAGCCTGTAATCAGACCCATGAAAATGTAAATTTAGCCTTTCTGTTTCAAAAACCTCTTTTGAAAATTGTTCTCTCAAAAGTGAGTTATTTTGAAGGAGCACTCAGATGAAAATGTGACATACAAGCTGAACTACATGTGCGCACACATGAATGTCAGCTCACACACATGTAATCAAGTCCAGATAACAAGTACATCCAGAAGAATGTGTGACTCGTGAATAGGGCATTTAGGCCTAAAAGGATCTTATTTGCCCCCCGCCGCCACCCTGATTTCCCGCCCTACTCAAGCCTCACATGCACATATTTTTACACACCCTCTCACACAAACTCAGATTCCATTGTAGTATTCCATGCATCCATTATCTTTGTAGTTTTCTCTACATCTTGCTCCTATGCTGTGGCCAAAGAGTTTCTTTTGGCAGCGTCTGATTGTTGTAAGGTTTTGGGCTAATCCAATAAGTCGCCCCTGTTTGTAGACAAGACACTGTTAAGTTGTCAGCAGGCCATGCTGCCTAAGAAATAAGAAAGCCTTCAGATGCCTGAGTGAGTCAGCAGTACATGCACAGAATAGTGCCCACAGAAAATTGAGTTGAAATAATTAGACTTTCAAATAACTTGAATTGAATAGAATTAGAAAAAGAAAGAAAAAAAAAAAACTACAGTAAATTGCAGAATTGCAGAATTTCAAATGATCGCCAGAAACCTTTGGTTATGAGTTGTGAATGAAATAAACCACAACAACACTGTATATTCTACATAAGTAGAACAAGGGAGAAGAGGACCCTCTTGCACCACCACTTTTAAAACTGACCAATAAATTTCCTTTTTTTTTTTTTTTTTTTTTTTTTGCATAATAAAGTTAAATTTGATCCAGTTTTATTTGAAAAACTATTTAACCCAGCCATGTTCCTTTCAGATCTACCTGATTGAATCTGTGCTGTTTGTAAATCCCTGGACAGAAAACTAAATTTGAAAGTGCAGCGGCTCTTAAAGTTTTACCTCCAGCTACTGTAGCTTGAAATAACTTTTTAACAACTTTTTTTTTTTTTTTTTTTACATTACCCTGTCTCAGAATTGCAATTTAACATTAACTTTCATAACACTTTTCTCTTTTATGACTTGATCTGGGGTTATCAATAAATTTTCTTTGATTTTGAAAACTAACTGAGCGTTCTGTTTGTTCATAGTCTCTACTGGAACACAGCTGCTGTGCCAGCAGGTCCCTTGGCTCCAGTGCACTTAGTGTATGTCTTCTGTCTTCCTCCTACATTTCTTTTCCTTGAAGCACAATATGCTGTATTCTTGTCATCTAAAATATTTGGACATGTATGATGCAAAAACAGCAGATTTCTTATCAAATCATCTCATTTTGAATCGTAACGCATGCTCTACTTTGTAATCTTGCAGAAGCCATGTTTTCTGTAGCAGCTATTGTATTAGATGTTTCTGAAAATCTCACCTGGTGAGAAAGTAGAAGGTGAATGACAAGTCCCCTTTAAATATTCAGCAGACTGGTGTATGTGTGCTGGTGACTGGCAGATTAATGCAGTAGACCAGTTCCTTAAAGTGGTTAACAGATATCTTAAGGTAAACACTTTTCTTTTCCATCATCTACCTGCCACATAAGTATTCATACCTGTCCCTGGTTTTATTTAGATGGTTTGTCATCAACCACCCTCACAGCCCCCCCCACCACCACCACCTTTTTCTTCTCCATAATCCTCAACACTTCCTCCCATCTCCCAACTGTCTTTTTTGTGCTGGCTGTAAACAAAGCATGACAGACCCCAGGAAAGTGATATACACAAATGAGAAATTTTCTGTGTGCAGCTTCAGGGCATGAGAACCCAGGGACTTTTTTTTTTTTTTTTTTTTTTTTACAAAATATCATATAATAGAGGGATTATTCTTTGGTTTAGCATTATATATAAATAATACATACTTACATTACTTGATTACATCATATATGAGTCAGCAGCATATGAGTGTTACATGTGGGTATGCAACAGCTTTTCAAATATGTTTGAATTTTGTTTCAGTGCATTTTGACCTATTGATTTAGAAAATGCAAGTTAATGCCCTTTGTTATGACACAGCATCATTTGAGGATCAGGGTTGTGAAACAGGACGTTACATTGCTCAACAATGTTAAACAACAAATTACTCAAATTCACAGCTGGCTCTTTGCCTGCCTTGTTTCTGTCTTAATCAAAAATATTGCAGAGATTTGGCAGTCTGTTAGCCAATGTCAGCTGGTTAGGTTGTGTGCAAAATAATTTTTCATTTCAGTCAGCCACCTCGAGCGGTACAGATATATCGGTATGTGAGTTCAGAGTTTGTACAGTTAACGTTTGGTGTCCAGGATGTGAGATTTAAACCTCCAAAGAGAGACACTAGTAGTGATGATAACCACACACCACCGGCAGTTTCAGATTACAGGTGGATGTCGGAGTGGATGTGGGCTGATTTAAATGCAATATGTAAGCGGCTGCAGTGACAATGAGGTGTTGTAGTGTGGCAGCAGCACCTCAGGCAGATCAGTGGAGTGAGCTGAGTATTGCAAACTCAAATAGATCACCTGATTGAACAGGGTGTGTTTGATATGTGTTGAAGAGTCAAGTGTTGCACGTGGGTGTAGCAGCCCTTTGTTCACCGTTACGAGGAATATGGATAATGTGAACTGGGCTGCAAAAAATACAACGGCTTGATTTCACTCAATTTCGAATAACTGTTAGCTGCAGCCCTAGTGTATAGTATGGACTAATGCCAATTACCCAAGCTATTTTTGCTCTGATTGTCCATAAATGGGCCTTTATATGAATACCTACAATTCAACAAAAATACAACATAGGAAAACATAGATAAAAATAGAAACTATTGTTGTCTTCAATGTAGGTTAACGGAAGCTTGTTATCCACGCCATAAAATTAGGGTAACCAATTACCCATTCTCCTTCATGCAAATGACAGCCATAATGGCCAGTCATAGTGGTCTGATTAGCCAGAAATTACTAGTCAGCAATGACTGTTCCAGGGCACGACTCTCATTTACAGTAGATGTTTAGTATGGATCAGCAATACATCTACAGTGGCTAGAGAAACTAAGCAGACTCCTTCACTGTGTGTACATTTTTTTATATATATTGAATTTTAAATGGAAACAACTGAAAAGTTTGCCCATCAATATATGCTCAATACAGTTTAAAAAAAATTGCCAAATGTATTAAAAATCGTTTACGGGAGTTGTCAGACCCTTTGTTTTGGTCAGGTGCATTGGGTTTTTGCTTCAATTTTCCTGTAGATGTGTACAAAAAATTGGAGTCCGCCTGTGCCCGAATGAATTGAAAGGCACACCACCTGTCTGTATAAGGTCCTACAATTCACACTGCACGTCAGGAAATAAAAAACAAACCATGAAGTCCAGAGAACTCTCTGCAGACCTCCCGATAAAATTCAGGGGCAATATAAAACATTTTTAAAGCTCCAAGCGTTCCTAGGAACACAGTGGCCTCAGTTGTGAGATGGAACAAGTCTGGAACCACCAGGACTCCTCCCAGAGTTGGCCGCCCAGCCAAACGGAGTAACCAGACAAGAAGGGCCTTGGTCAGGGAGGTGAGCAAGAACTTCATAAGTCATTGCCTTTATGGCAGCTTGGCTAGATGAAAGACAGTTAGAGTCAGAGGCATATGACGGCCTGCTTGGAGTTTGCCAAATGGCATTTAAAGGACTCTAAGGGCATGATGAATATCTGATGAGAGAAAAATTGAAACCCTTTGGGCAAAAATCCAAATGCTATGTCTGATGGACAGCAGGTACCGCTCATCACCTACCGTCCCTGCAACGAAGCTTGGTGATGGCAGGATCACACTGTGGGGTTGATTCTCAGAGGCAGCGACAGAGCGACCGGGCAAGAATTGAGGGAAGGAAAAGAAAACGCGGCCAAATACAAGGGAGGCTCTTGAAGAAAACCTGCTCGGCGGTGCACGTGACCCGAGACTGGGACGACACATCATGTTTCATCCAACAATGACCCTAGGCAAACAACCAAGAAGACGCTGATGTGGCTTCAGGACAAGTCTCTGACTGTCCATGAGTGGCTCAGCTAAATGTTTCAGCTCTGTAAATGCAAAGGGTCTTCTCCCAGGGATACAATTTAATTTGTGCATGTCTCTTGTTGTTTCAAACTGCTGGCCGTGGTGTGAGTACTAATGAGCAAAGAGAGCAAAATGTATCTGCACGTGCAGCTCAGTGAAGAAATTTATTGCCAAGCTTCAAGGTATTGGTTCTTTGTCAGGGTAATTGTACCTTGACAAAACCGGTTTTGTTAGAGACATTGGTAATAAATTTATTCGCTGGAGCTGAGCGTGTAGTTATATTTTTCCTCCTTCTCTTTTTGTTGAAATCTATTCTGTGCATCAGCGCTACCGTGACTAAAACCAAGATTAATTGCTTTCATATCTCTGGTGTCGGATCACAACCGCTGGGACATAGAAACACACACAGCCACACGCATACGCACAAGCAGTGTGTCTTCATACACCACACGTTTTCGCTCATGGTACACAGTGTACCAGATCAAAATGGATCTGCATGGATCAAAATGGGACCAGCCTAATTGACAGTGAGGCTTCAATGCTGTGCCGCTGCTATACAGCGTGCTGGTCCTCTCTGTTGGAACCAAACATCTGTACACGCTAGAGGGTGGATTAAAAGAAAAAAATTATAAGAGACAAAGAACGACATTGTTTTGTTTGCTGTACATACACAAAAAGCAGAGAGGCAAGTGTGTGTATGCAATTGTGCGTCTACAAAAACCAAACTCTTGCTGATGCACCCTAATGCCGAGACGGCGTGTCTCTCCTTGTGTGTGTGCGCATCTGAGTACATGGCTCTCCGTGTTTATCATAACTGCATACAGATCATGTTGATAGGGCTTGTTCGTCCCTTGAAAGAAACAGAAGCTCTATTTGCATCTGACATTAAAGTGGGGAGTGAATGCGGCGGCTTATTACAAAGCCGACAGGAGGAGAAGCCGATGCATAATGCACCTCTGTGGACAGAAAACATCAGAGCAGTGGGGCTGCCGCTTGCTCGCTCTTCTAACAGCATCAATTCTGCTTCCCCAATCACCTCTCTGTCTGACAGCTGTGATGAGAGGAGAGAAGCAAGGAGGGAGGGGAGGAAATAGATACAGAAGAATTCGCACTACTGTTTGAATATTCAATCAGTTTGGCGGCTACAATGACTGAGCACTATCATCTGAGCAGTGGAGAGTGAGTGTTTTTTTTTTTTGTATCTGTGAGTGGGTGAGATTGAGATCAGGAGTGAGGCAAAAAA